>CM031237.1:303258663-303328663 GCA_018340775.1 Taxus wallichiana var. yunnanensis
AGTGATTTTTTTCCCAAATGGAAAATGCGGATCAATGAGCCTGAGATAGTTTCTTTGCCAAAATGAATCTACTTGAGGTTGTGAAATTTACGTATTTTGTATTTTTGGTGCCAAAAGGCACAAAGTGAGTTTCAGACCCGCAAACCCGTCTCGTTAATCGTTTTCACCATTTTGTATTTAACTTGACTCAAACATTTAAATGGACATATCTTTCGATCCAAAGTGCTCAAAATCCAACAAATTTACACCATTATCGAAAGGTCTCGCTAACTCATCCATGCCATGGAAGCCAGAAACTTTAATTTTGACGAGGTTAGGTGGGTGAAAATGGGAAAACGCCTTCTTCAAGGACATTAATGTAAAATTTGATTACTTCAACTACCGATTTGATTTGATTTGATCTCGTCATTATTCCTTCTTCAAAACATCGAATGAGGTATAGTGAAACTGCATTTGAAAGATTGTCAGGCCCGATTCGCACACGAGCATTGATGTTTGGTGGTTGAGATTTAAGAGAAGAGTAGAGTTTCTTTCCCTTTTATCTGATTTGTCATCATCTATATATTGTAACACTTTCATTTTGAGAAAGGAGAGACATTCTAGGTGGGGAAACTCTCACAAATTCATTTCGACTCCATTTGAGTTGTAGGTACTCTCCTAATGCCTCGAGAGTGTATTTGTGCCTTTCGAGACCGGGTACGTAATAGTCAAGGTGTACCTTATAAAGCAATAAAATCTTGCTTTTATGGCGTCTTTCAACCCTTAGCATTGTTTTTGTTATTTCTTTCAGGCCTCTATATCTCGTGTTCTCTCTATGTATTTATTTCACGTGCCAGAGGTGTAAGATGTCGTGTGCTTAGTGGAGTTTCAATGACGGATTTTTCGTCCAGGTCTATGTCACTATATTGCGACCTCCCTCGGTCCCCTTTTCCTGCCTTCATCCTCCCTCAACAAAGCATCTTGCCACTCTCCCTTTTCTAGTGTATCACCAGCTTAGTGTAGGCTCTTTTCACCCTCTCTCTTTCTCTTTGTCCCCTTCGAATGGTTAGATTAGGATTACTTAGATTTTTCCTTGCACTAGAGTATCTGTGTGTGAGTGTAGATTAGGAAAGAACTGCTTTCTGCGGAGGGCCATCTCAAGTTTCTGCAAGTCCCATAGCTTGAGAGATGGTCCCATGTTGTGCAATCACACCGATTCCCCACTTTCGATACAAGGCCATTCGAGGTGTTGTGATTCCCGCACTAACAAGCCGTTTGTCGTACTTGACCGGTGGGACATGTCTGAAGCACCTTACCACTTCATCTTAGTAGGTTGGTGTGTTCTCGTTAAGGTTTGGCCTTTTGAGGCACAAGCCTCCACTTGGACGACTCCATCTAGTCGATAACCCATCTCTGGGATTTACTTGCAGAGCCTTTTCATCCATTTTCTTCTTCCATCTCTTTCATTTTCCATTCCATGAAGTTGTGCAATCATGACATCATTCCCCCTCATAGAACTCACACTTGTAGAATCAATGCGGTATGCTTCCAATGCATTTCCAAAACTCCTCCAAATAAGCAAAAGAAAGTTCCACCTCCCCACCAAAACAATTACAAAGTCTGGCGGGTTCAATTCCCAACTTTGTCACTCCTCTTGCTTTCCCAATCCCATGTCGAGAAGAGACTCAAGAATCTAGTCATGAGAATATCGAAGAGGAACCCAAACATGGAATAAATGATAGAAGATCTCAAGCGTTAGGTTTCTGTGTTTAGGTTTACAAATATCCCTTCGATAGTTAAGCCCGATAGGAGGTCAAGGTTGAAGAACTAGTGGTGGCTAAGGCTAAGTTTGCAACTGTGAGAAGGAACGAAAAAACAAGAAAAGGAAGATCAAGTAATCTTTGTTTGCTCTAAATGCAAGTGTCCACTAATAGCACTCTGTCTCAAGAGAATGTTGATCTAATCCAATTTGCACAACTAGTTAAAGAGGAGGAACAATCAGCTCCAAGCCCATTGAAGAGGAGCGGAGAGAGAGAGATCAAATCAGATTTGAAGCCACTCAATGAAGAAAGCATCATTGGAGATTGTTTGCTTTCATTTCAAAGGCTTGATTTGATTGATGAACCCTCATGATGGAGGAGGACCATACGATTTTCGAGGCTCCGAGTGTGGAGCAAGGCTATAAAAGAACCTTGATTCTTCCTCCCACTTCATCCCCTTTAATCTATAATGTTGAAGAGGAGTTTGAGCTTCCAAAATTCATGTTGAGGATGAAGGAACCATGGTGAGCAAGTTTCGGATCAAGTTGACACCATGAAGGAGGTTGAGCACATGCAACGGGATAACGAGGAGGCAGATTATCTATCGACTTGGAGGATTGCTTTGATGGAGAGGATCTATGGAGATCATATCATTTACTCCTCTATCACCCACATTCCAAGAAAACACATGAGCCTTTGCCATGAATGAGAGCATTCAAGTACAATAACTTGCACTTCATAGCAGCCCTTTGGGACCAAGGTTGGAAGATATAAGTCTTCCATGTTCTTCACAGGAGAAGGAAGAGAAAAGGAAAGAGGATATCATCATCCCTCTCATGCCATCCATCTAGGAAGGTCAATTAAAGAAGACTCCATTCTTGGAGTTGGAATTGAAGAGAAAGGAAAATCGAAGGATTAGACATTTGCTAATCATGTACTTGGCTTCATTAGAACCAAGGGAGAAGCCACAACCAGTCATGTTTGCTTATAAGCATGAGGGAGAGCCTCAAAGTGCGAGATCAACAACAAATACCTCACGGGAACCATGTAAGTAGCAGTATAAAGAGGTATTTGTCTTGTTTCTAGTTGATACCTTGATGATATGGGTGGAGGATCGGTTAAGGTCAGTTTTCACTCATCCAAGCAGCCATATTAAGTGACAAATCATTTACATGGCTTCCCCTTGTGAGAAAAAGAAGCTACTTCTTCCTGTTATTTGCAGGATTTGTTTGAGTCCCTTTTCTCTCTGGTTAGTATAGGAGTAGGAGTAGATTTTGTTTTCAACAGAAGAAGTGCTTGTGCACACTCTGTATGTCTCATTTGAGGCATGTATGATTCTTGTCTTTGTACATACGTTTTGTTCATATTGCTCCAAGTGCGAAGAGGCTGAGCCCTTCAATATTCTGAGAGAGACCTATAGTTTATATGATAACATTTGCTAGTTTCAAATAAAACACAAATACAAAGCAACTAAAATTGGGTCCGAAGGTAGCTCATTCTCGGGAATAGGTAAAGCCTAAGCAGGGGTGAGTTAGAGTCAGGCAGGATGCAAGCGATCGGGGAGGATTTTCAAAACAAAAAGGATCAGTATCAGGCTATCATCCTTGACTCCATGCCCAATGGATGCTTCAAGGATACTTTGGTCCTTCATCTAGAAAGATGTCCCGTGAGTGCCAAATTGTTATCCCAAAATTGCCCCGGATAAAATTGGTCAAACACGACCCTGCATAGAAGAAAACCGAGAGGATCAGCTCTCTCCTCAGAACTCACATTCAAATCCAACAATCGAACAACAATGGGACTCTAAATGGAGTAAAATTGAGCAAACACGACCTTGCATAGGAAGAAATATAAGGGTCACTTCGTCACATGAGCCCACGTTTCAAATCTTACAAACAACTTAGATAGACTCGAAAATGAAGGCAAGCGAGGTCGGGTGAGAGGAGACAAATAGTGTCAAAGAAACCAGAGGCTCAAAGGAGAGACAAATAGGGAAAGGCTCAAAGTATTCAGGCTTCATAAACGATTTAGAGCGAGCCCAAATTTGGAAAAGTCTTAGAATCAGTGGAAGCTGCCAAATGTCTCAACGACGCATCTTTAAAGATTGAATCCAAAATGGAGACTCAAATAGCGCCAAGCCTCACGTGTCCAAAGTCTGTAAAAATTGTATCGATCATTGAAAATTCTTCGACTCAGTGGAAGGTGCCAAGTGTCCAAATGGATGCTACTTCAAAGATAACAAAGAGTGGAGACCCAAATGAGCATGCAAGCTCACCACGTAGTCAAGTTAAAAATGGGACAAAGCGGACCTAAAATGACTAAGTATAAAGGTGTTGGTAGAATAATCCACGTGTCGACACGGTGCTACTTCAAAAGTAAAATTTGGAGCGAGTATCCAAATAAGCGTAGGCTCGCCACGTGTCCTAGGTCCAAAGAGGGACAAAGTCAGGATTTTAATAGTCAAAGCTAGGAGAGGTAGGCCAGCAGAAGGAGCCAAGTGTCAGCACAACGCTACTTTAAAGGTAAAATCCTGAGTGGGTTTTCAAACAAGCGCCAAGCCTCCACGTGTCCAAGGTCAGACTTATGGCCAATCGAAGAAAGGACTTAGCCAAAATATTAGAAAATAGATCATAGCTTGAAGGCACCACGTGTCTCTTGGACGCATCTTCAAAAGTAAATCTAGAACCGGTCCCAAACTGTTCGACTCACCATGTGGTCATGTTGAAAAGTCAAAGGCGGAAGGTGGGTCGCTCGAAACAATTTGAAATTTTTCACTCAAGAAGGCATAAAGTATAAAAATGAGCGCACCTCCGCTAATGCCCAAGGAGCCATGTCAGGCCTAAATTACATGCGGGTCGGTGGGCCTTGGAGTGATTTTCTACCCAAATGGAAAATGCGGACCTGGCGGGCCCAAAGATAGTTTTTTGGCAAAATGAATTTCGAGGTTGCGGGGAAATTTTTGCATTTTGTATTTTTGGTGCCAAAAGGCACATAGTGAGTTTTTAGCCCGTGGACCCATTCTACTAACTAGTTTTCACCATTTTTTACGGACCTAACTCAAACATTCAAATGGACATATCTTTCGATTCAGTGCCCAAAATCCAACAAATTTGACACCGTTGGAAAGGTCTCAACCTCGTCTATGCCATGGAATTTTGAAACTTTAATTTTGATGAGGTTAGATGGGTGGAAATGGGAAAACATCTTTCGAGGACATTAATGCAAAATTCGATTGCTTCAACTACGGATCTCGATTTGATTCGATCTGCCGTTATTCCTTCTTCAACATGTCGAACAGACATAGGGAACCAGACTTGACAGATTGTGGGTGGATTCGCGGTGGGAATTGATGGTTGGTGGTTGAGATTTAAGAGCAGTCGAGTTTCTTCTCTCTTTTTCTTGTTTTCATCGTCTATATATTGTAACACTTCTCATTTTGAGAAAGGAGAAACATTCTAGGTGTGGGGAAACTTTGTTCAAAGTCATTTCCCGACTCCATTTGAGTTGTAGGAATTCTCCTACACCTAGAGAGCGTATTTTTGCCTCTAAGCACTACATGTAATAGTTTGTGCACCTTATAGAGCAATAAAATCTTGTTTTGTGGCGTCTTTTAACCCTTGGCATCGTTTTGTTGTTTCTTTGTGCCTCCTTATCTCGTGTTTCCTCTCTGTGTATTTATTTCACGTTTGTAGGTGTAAGATGTCGTGCTTCATGGAGTTTCGATGGTGGATTTGGAGTGCAGTCTGTGTCACTTCTGTCTGACCTCCCTCAGTCCCCTTTTCCCCTTTTCATTCTCCCTCAACAAAGTATCTCACTACTTCCTTTTCTGGTGTATCACTACTTAGTTTAGGCTCTTTCACCCTCTCTCTTTCTCTATGTCCCCTTGGAATGGTTAGATTAGGATTAGTTAAATTACTGCACTGCTGGAGTAGGCGTGGCAGTGTAGATTAGGAAGTAAGAACCAACTTTCTCCATAGGGCCATCTCAAGGTTTACAAGTCCCACAACTTGAGAGACGGTCCCATGTTGTGCAATCACACCGAATGTCCCACTCGGATACAAGGCCATTCTGGGGGTTGTGATTATACACTAACAATACTTTCATAGATCGTTTACAATATTAGTTGTATGATATAATAGCAATACAAAATATTGAGACATTTTGTTGTTATATAGGATGTGTCACATTTATGTGCTAGTGTCTCGCAACTATATCTACATAAACACAAATAAACAATATTATTATTCGAGTCATGATTTTTTTAAGTTTATTTTTAAATTGGAGTAAATGTTTAGTGTTATGTGCGATTGTTAATGTACATTATTATTTTATACTAATTTCAACATTGATTTTTTTAGTTACACACTAACATATAGATTCAATAATAATGATTTAATTCTAAGATGGTATGTTTCTAGTGTAAATGTAAGTTATTAAATATTAGATTAAATCATCATATTTTTAAAGTAATAAAAAACTCTATTAAATCCAAATAATCCCCAAAGATAGTTAAAAGGACCTTGCATCCAATAACAATATATCATTATTTATTATCTTTATGATATCGCTTCTCACATGTTATGATTTATTGCAAGTTCTCATAACATGTGGTTGATTTCAACTACTTTGTATATACTACTTAAATATTGTGTGTGTGGTCTACCAAAGATATTTCTATAGAAAGCAAAAGAGTAGGAGAAATCTCTTGCAATCTGAATATACATCATCCTTCTTGTATTTCTATTGAATTACAAAATTTATAGATACATTTGGTTTTACCCACTTTAATTTCCCTCATTAATAATTACAAAATTACATAACAAACAATAACAAGAAGAATATCTAGAGTGGGAAATTAATTTTTAAAGGATTTTACCCTTCCAAAATTGGTTGATTGTAAGAATACACACCAAAAAAATATAGAATATATAACTTAGATTGTATTACACGTACTATAAATGGTACTAATAATTTTTCGTGTGAGGGATATTATTTCTTTATTGTCTTCCACTCACACATGATGGGTCATCTCACTTAGATGAGGTCATAGGTCATTAGGGTTAGGGCTTATGTGTCATGCACCAGGGTTACTCAGCACCCTATATGTACCCTTTCATTTTTGATTTATAACTATACCAAGACACTCCATTGTCTTTCTCTACATGAGCAGATCTGTTTTATGTTTCATGATTTTCCATTGTTGCTCGAATCTTGATGAGTTCTGTGAGCTATCACATTTCCTTTTGAAAGTCTGACTTCATCGTGGTGCATCATTTCCGTATCGATTCTTGCAAAAACTCTTTCATGGTATCAGAGCTTCGAGATTTGGTAAACAAGTATTCATTATTTTTGTGAGTTGATTACTCATGGGTTCATTTTTAGGTTCTCGTGCAAGTTTTTCAATTATTCAATTATGGAATCTTGTTAACGTTCTTAACAGTTGTTCTTAGAAAGTTGTTTTGGTTTGAATGTGTTCTTCGTGTATGTGCAGGCATCCCTTTGGAGTTTTTCAGGGATTTTACAACTAAAATTAGCTAGCTATGGGTAAATCTAGTAGATCAACTAAAATAGAGGTTATTTTTTTATCTCTAGTTTTCATCCAATTTTTAACTAGAAGTGAATTTTTTTAGATTTATGTGTTTTTTAGCTCTACCCTAGCATGTACTTCTCTCCTTCCATTGTTTTACAGCATGTTGCTCTTAGCTAAAGGGAGTTGTTATTTCTATCTTGGCGAGCTGGTTCAGGTCCTGCCGAGTCTTTTCTCTCCTTCCTAAGCAAAGCGAGCTCCCTCTTTTAGCTCGGGTTGTTTGATTGCTTTGTGGGAATTTTTTTCTTGTGCGTGTGTTTTGTTGGTCTTTGGTTGATCTGTTTCTCCTCCGCTCATTGTCATTTCTCCCCTACTCGACCTTGGCTCTTTCTCCCTGCACGCCCTTTTCTCGGCTCTCCCATGCCTTTGTCCCGCTTCCATCCTCGGGCTAACCTTCCTCACTTGTATGCCCCCACGTCGAGTTGTCACCCACGTCGTCTTGTGCTCCCCTGCACCTGTCTCCCATCATGCCGAGCTGACTTGGGCTCCTCCCTCACCTCTGTCCTATCTCCCCGCGCTTTAACCATGTCGTTGGCACCATTGCTGCGACCACACCCGCATGCCAAGCTCCTGTCCCCCGCTTGTTGAGCCCATCCTGGTCCCCACTCACCCAGCTCCTCGGCCCCACCTACCCAACCCGGACACAACTCACCCTACCAGAGTTGGGCCCCTTTTTAACTTATTTGGGTAGGCATATTTTATGAGGGGAGGGATTTTTTAATTTTGGGTGGGCATATTATTAGATCTTAATTATTTATTACGATTTAATTAGATTTAATTAAAATTTTAGATCTAATTGTAATTCAATTTTATTTTTAAAGAGCTATATTATTTTTCAACTTAGGCAATTAATTAAAATAATTAGTTCTTTTATTTTTATTAGAAATTAAATTAAAATAGTAAGTAATTTATGCTTATTGGCTTTTCTTAGTCCTTTTTTTTCTTTGAAATTAGTTAAATTGGATATCGTAAAAAGGTCATTTTCAAAGCGTTATTGGCTATTTTTCCTCTAATCATGCGCTCAAGTGTGTAGTGACATTTTGAGCCTTTTTTTCCTTCTAGGAGCTTTTCCAAAGCATTCTAGAGGTCATGAGGACTCATCTTGAGCCCTTATTAAAACAATGTAAATACCCTTTTATTGCTTGCGACTAGTGAGCGCATCCGCCATAGTATTGTAGCAAGGGGGTCTCTACTACGATGTGAGATGCTTTTTCTCACAACTAGACTTGATTTCACCCCTTTCATTATTTTTAGCTAGTTACGCTTGTTTACGGTGTCAATTTCCTACGGTCTACAAAACTTGATTGTGGTCTCATCTCTTGAGCGTTATTACTCGATTACAAGATGAGTAACCAAGCCCATTTAGCGACGATGCAAACTCACACATAATTGTATCCAACGCACTAAACTATAAAGTATTGAAAGCGGGGGTTATATATTATCTTAGGTGGTTGTGACTATCTTATCATTCCTTCCTTCTCTATTCACTATGGATGCACTTTCAATTATTTTGCTTACGTCATTCAACTTTTCGAATGGATATCGAAAATTATTATGAAACTAACGGATAAAGGTTTATTCCACTTCACGATGGGAGCTAAGACTAAACCTTATGATGAGCCTAAAAAATCTAAGTGGTTGAACCAGTAGCGAAGCTTTAGGTCTTCTTTGCATGTTTATTTATCAGGACTTGCTCTTCCACATTGACTAAATCTGAAGCATCTAATTTTGCATGGAAAATGTTGGATGAAATGTTTAGACAACAAGATGACATAAGAGCACATGAGTTGGAAAATGAACTACTAGGATTAAATCCTAGTGACTTTGAAAACCTACAAGATTTTTTTAAGTTTTTCAACACTATATTGTTGTTAAAGGAATGTAAAGTAGAGAAGAAAGATTCCCAGTTAATCTTGTTGACTCTCTCTAAGTTAGGTCTCGAATACTCCGTCTTCGTGTCAAATTTTTATGCTACAAAAACTTCTCTATGCAAAGTGCTTAAAATATGCCCTCCTTTGGCAGTCTTTTGTCCCAACTCATTTAAGAACAAGACAAACTCATTCAAATGAGGTCTCTCAAGTCCAAATTGCATGCCCTTGTAACAAGTACTGGTAAGGGAAAGAAGATTGAAAAGAAGATAGAAAAAAAGGATCAACCTAAGAAGGAAACCAAGACCAACCAAGGAAAACCCAAATTTAACATGAATGCTTCAATTCGAGCCTAGAGAAAAGAAAGAAAAGTTTAAGTGTTCTTATTGCAAGAAGCTGGTCATGAAGAGAATATATATATATGAGAAAACAAATTGATCACCTTACTTATTTACTTTAAGAAAATCATATAGGTGTTCGCGAGTATGTAAGCAATAGGTTTGAGGATTTATGTACTTCTAAAGGGACTGTTTTAAGAAGCATATAGTTTCTTATAGCCCTTCACAAAATGGAGTTGTGGAAAGAAAGAACTGAATGCTTAAGGAGATGGCCACTTGTATGGTTCACTCAAAGTCCCTTCCTCTGCAGTATTGGGCTAAAGCAGTGAATTATGCTTGTTACATTCAGAATCATGTTCCACACAAGGTAGTAAGAGGAATGACATCCTTTCAAGCTTTGGTTTGGATGCAAGCCACGATGTTGAGCACATTCGAAGTCTTGAATCTAAGGTTATGGCTCGAATTCCCAAGAAGAAATGCAAGGCTTTGGAACCACAATCCAAACTATGTATATTTGTAGGGTATTACGATGGCACAAAGGGATATTGATTGTTAAACCCTACTACTCATGAGCTTTATATTGAGAGAAGTGTTAAGTTTGATGAGTCTTCAAATTCTACGTCTCTACCCACCGAGGTTTTTCAACTCTCGATTTGGATTCGACTCATCAGGATGATGATGATGATGAGTGTGTTCCTCCTCTTGATCCTCCCGACCCTCATTCTTTTGAGTCTTGCTATTCTAATGTAGTGATGATGAGGACTATTTCCCTTCTCACTCAAGTGAAGAATTTTCCAACTACGAGCTTGATCCTCCTGGTCCTCTTTGGGCTAGGAAAACTTTATAAGTCTTTTGAAGATTTAGTTTGAGATACTTTGGATGAGATATGTACTCACTCATATTTCATTGGACCCCACTTTATTTGCCTCTACTTCGATCTGCAATCTTTGGAATTCTTGGGATTCTTGAGTGGGATTCTCGTCATGGATGAGGATTATTCCTCTCTCATGAAGAAGCGATACTTGGGATCTCACCCTCTTAAAAGAAGAAAAATCATTTGGTGTAAATGGGTGTTTCGAACCACAAGTATGGAGCGAGATGGAGATGTCGAAAAGTTTAAAGCACAATTAGTAGCTAAGGGTTTCTCCAAGGTACTGGGTTGATTACCTTTGAAACATTTTCTCCAGTTATGAAGATGAATTATATTCAACTAACCCTTGTCATTGTTGCGAGATAACTTATGAGAAATCCATCAAATGGATGCTAAGAGTGCCTTCCTTCATGGGGACCTAAAGGAAGAGATCTACATGGAACAACCTCTACGTTATGTCCATGTTCCTTCTCTTGTTTATAAGTTAAAGAAGTCTCTTTATGGCATTAAACAAGCCCCTCGATCTTGGTATGACAAGATGGACTCCTTTCTACTTACATCAGGGTTCACTCGGTGTCACTTTGACCCAAATGTTTACATTCTATGGCAAAATGAGACCATACTCATCCTTTTCTATATGTTGATGACTTGTGTATCACGAGAAGTTTTTGCTCTATCACTAATTCTATGAAGATCATCTTATCCAACAATTTCTCCATGTTTGACTTAGGATTGCTTCATTACTTTCTTGGGATCCAAATTTCACAATCGACTTGGAATTATGATTTTGCAACCTAAAGACACTCTTGATTTTCTTACTCGATTTCATATGTCCGATTACAAGTCTTCCTACTCCTTTCCTTTCCAGTAACGTTGGTTTCTAATTGCCCTGCTCCCTTGGTTGATGGTACCCTTTATTGACAGTTGGTGGGGAACTTGATTTACCTTACTCACACTCGAGAGATCTATCGTATGTTGTCGGGATTGTGTCCAGATTTATGCAAGAGCCACATTAGTTGCATTGGAAAGCAACTAAAAAGCGGATCCTTCATTATGTTCATGGCACTTACACTAATGGTATTCACTATCTTGGAGGGGTGGATATTGAATTGGTTGGGTTTACTAATTCTAATTGGGAAAATGATTTAGATCATTAGAAATCTACCTCAGGTTACCATTTTCTCTTGGTTTGGGTCTTGTTAGTTGGTTTAGCAAGAAGCGAGAATGAAATTGCAATATCTTCTACAAAAGTAGAATATAGTGGATCGGGCTTAATGCTGCAAAGAAGTTTTTTTGGTTACTGAGGGTATTTTGACAAAGTTTGGTATTTACTTTCAATGGCCTACCATCATCTATTATGACAACATGAACACTATCTTGATTTGCAAAAATTTGGTCTAGCATCGGCGAAAAAGCACATTGAGATCCACATGCACTTCATACGGGATCTAATACATGAAGGCATCATCGACATATAGTATGTTAAAAAAATCGATTAGGTTGCAGACATATTCACCAAGCCCTTCAATGAGGAGAATTTTTTTAGTTGCGATCTCTTCTTAGGGTGAGTTCTACTCTGCAGCCACCCATCTTCTTCAGGATATATAATCCTCCTTTTCCTCTTCTTCTTTCTAGAAATATTTTGTTTGTATATGGGCACTTTATCGGGCCTTTAATTTTCAAGCCCCATTGACACATTTTCTTAGTTATTTAGGAGAGTCTTCTTTTTATATTCGACTCATCATAGCCTCTACCCCCCCTTCTATGAAAGGGGGTGTTGGTGTGAGGATACTATTTCTTTATTATGTTTCTTCCACTCACACATGATGGGTCATCTCACTTTAGGTGAGGTCATAGGTCATTAAGGTTAGGACTTATGTGTCATGCACTAGGATTACTCAACACCCTATATGTACCCTTTCATTCCTGATTTATGAGTATGCCAAGACACTCTGTTGTCTTTCTCTACATGAGTAGATCTATTTTATGTTGCATGATTTTTCATTTTTGTTCGAATCTTGTTGATTACGTTGGAGCTATCATGTTTCCATTGGAGTTCAAATTTACCATGGTGTGCCGTTTACGTATTGATTTTCTCATAAACTCTTTCACTAACAACCCCCTCTCTCTAAGAATTTCATGCCCCCTTCAATATTATCTCTAAAATATCAAGGGGTAAATCAACATATTCTAAATCACTATTAAAATAATAAAAAAACATTTTGATCATCACCAATACAATGATCTTAGTGCGAGTTATATATTAATAAATATAAAATACATTTACCAACCTAAATAACAATACATAAAAGACTACACAACATTTTGATTATTAGGATCTCACTCACAATGCAATAGGAATAAATATAAAATGAGTTTAATCAAGTGTTATTTCAATACCCATAAATATAAGAATATGAAAAATTATAGATCTTTCCCTTCATTCAATATTTTCTGCATGTAGTTTATGCTCACCTTAACTCTTTGCTCCATTTAACTTATGTATATTATGGATGCTCCCATGGTTTCCTCTCTACAAATAATGAGCACAATATTTGGTGTTTTGAAACACATGCACACATACCACCCTCTTAAATCATGGGTGTTGTATTGTAAAAATCTAGTGTGCTTTAAACATTGACAATATTTAAATACATGTATTGTATAACTTTCTTAATTAGTGTCTTAAGAAAGATGTATTGTAAAAAAGAAAAAAACAAGTTCTTGTTAACTTCATCTACATGTTAATACATAGTTATAAAAATACATTATCATCCAAAAATCAAACTTGAGTTTTATCACCTACAATGAATTACACAAAAATTCATTAGGTGGTGGCTAGCTTAACAAGTAATAATCATATTAACAATGGAAAGATACACATGATCCAAAAGGGTCCACAAATTCAATTCTTCAAGGCTATGTTATTGGTTTGTATACTTTTCCATGAGAATCATAAAAGACTTTGGAATAATTCAGAATATACTTGATTTGTGCTTCATTCTTTGTTATCCCACTGCATATATAAACATAAAAGCATTAAAGATAATAACAAGCTATGTAAATTCAATATAGCAATTCCAAGTACTAGTTAAGTGAACTATGAAATTTATTCGATAATAAATTCTATTTTTTACACTACAAGAATTTCATATTCTATTTGAGAAAAGTATTATTTAAATATATTTTTCATATTATATGCACAAAAATTGCATTTTATAATACTTCCTACAAATTTACTTGCGAGGATTCCAAATCCAATAAAGAATAAGTTGCATAGAATAATATTGTCCATGTATTTCACTATAATAATTTTAAACAAGTAAATGTGTAGTAATTCGGTTGATTTATGTCCACTATTAAAAAAATTGTTGTTGATTTCCTCACTTGCATCGAGTTTGTAGAGTTGTAGAGTTATGTATTTTCTCATATATGTTGGCTTATATATTTCTTCTCATTATGTTTTAATATCTAGAGTTATAAGTAAATAGACTTGTACATATATTTTTGTTTTTTAAGGTACACACCTATATGTTCTATTGAATTATGTTCTAAAATTTAATCATTAGACCTCAAATTATAGTTTAATTTATAAGAAAATAAATTTACAAAGTTGACTTATTATTATCATAGATGTATTCACAATAAAATTTTAAATTAGTAAAAATATATATCGTATAAAATATTTTATTTATTAAATTTATAAATAATAAACATATTTCATATAAATATTATATGATTTTATAAAATAACATAATAATAAAATTAGAAATAATTTTTTTAACTATATTAATTTATTATAAATTTCTTTATAATTTTAATAACTACAAAATTATAACATATTCTATAATACTCACATTAAATTGTAAACAAGTTTATTTTTTAAAAGACAAAAATATTTCACGACGACTCAACGGTGAGATTAAATTTATATTCATGCGTGGAAAACAAAATATTTTATAAATAGTTTTAATATAAAATTAAATGAAAAAAGATATTAACAGACTTACCCGCTTACAACGCTGCAACTTTTGTTAATCTTCGACCACAATGATTAGTTTGGGGTTGTTGGCTTTAATTTTATTCCAATATTCTCCGCCTTCCTTTAACTCCTCTTCAAATACATTATTTGCTCCCGTACTGATAAATTTGCACTCTTTCAGACATTTCAGGAGATCCAATCCATGTGGGACTTTCTTCACATTCGGACATCCCTGCACTATTAGTTTCTCAAGGCGTGGCATCGCTCCCTCTTCCAATTCTGGCAACTCCTCCAACACCTCGAATATACCAATTTCCAAATAACGCAGCTGTGTAAATCCCTCGGCTTTCCAAACCCTTCCGGCAATACCCTGCATTTACAATTGCTATTCATAATCAACACTTTTAAATTGGGCATCTCTTCTAATGCTGGATAATCAGCACAATGGCACTGCCTTAAATTCAGTTGCTCGAGATTTGAGAAATCGCATACCCAAGCTGGCACGGCAAACCTCTTTAGAACAAGGATTTCGAGATGATCCTTCATAGCTAACATTTTCTTCGATAAATGTGGAAGAACAGATTCACCAATACTTTATATATCCAGATTACGCATGTTGACGAGGGGAGCAAGGATCCCTTCTTCTATCCTTTTCAAATCCTGCACGTGTTTAACAAGTATCCTCACTTCGCGGAGGTTGATCAAATGGACGAGATGCTTCAGCTTTAACAACTTCTCATTCCCTTCATTAGTGAATCCTATAATACCTCTCAGTACCTGCATTGACACAAGCTTTGATATTCCCTTGGGGATATGCCAAACGATACCAGTATGCAGATATTCGAGGAAATTAAGTTCACCTATCCACACAGGTAGCTCATTGCACTGAGAAATATCAAGGAATCTCAGACTCTTCATACTTCTAACACACTTTGGTACCTTTTCAATATCTGTTCCCCTTAAATTCAAAACTTGCAGGAGTTTCAATTTTCCCAGACATGAAGGCAATGTGGAGATTCCAGTGTAGCTCAAGTCTAGAACCCGCAGTGCTCTCATACCGGAAAACAAGTTTGCCCGAATATTTTGAATGCTATAATTTTCAGACAATGAAAAGAGTGCGAAGGCGTGAGACAGAATATGCCCCACTGTTGCTTGCTATTACATCATCATCTATGCTTTTCTTTCCCAATAAAATTCTGCGGCACCTGCTACTTGTTTTATCTCTACCTTGAACTTTTGGAATGCCTCCTCCTCACTGAATGCGCATTGACCTTCTTTTGATATCCTGATGGCCAAATCCAGCAACAAATCATGCATTTTGCACGATTCAATTTTCCCAACATAATCTTCCTCCTCTGTTTCCACTAGACATAGATTGGCAAGTTGATTTATACAACTCCACCCAATCTCTACCTGGTCTTCTCCACCCTGAATAAACCCTTCTGCTATCCACAAATAAATGAGATATTGGGGGTCTATTTTCTTATCTTCGGGAAAGAAAGAAAAATATGCAAAACACGGCTTGAGAGGAGCAGGGAAAGAATCATAACTCAACTTGAGAATCTCCATAATTGGGTCGTCCTTATTAGTTTTAGATACCTCTTTTAGCTCACGCAATTTGGATTCCCAATCCCTTAATGATGTCTTTCCCGCTAGAGATGCCGCCACTGTTTTAACAGCAAGTGGCAATCTTTTACATTCTTTCTCGATTTCAGAAGCGATCTTCTCAAGGTCCCGAGGCGGTCGGTTCTGCTCACATTCTGAGAAGGCAAAAGCATAGAAGAGCTCCCAACTCTCTTCTTCTGATAAAGTCTTCAGCTCATAAACACGAGCATTCGTGCTTCGACAAACATCCTTATTTCTTGAGGTCACCACAATTTTGCATTGGGTGTTATTCCCAGTTGGAAGACCAAGTGTTGATAGCAGGTCATCTTCCCTGAATACCCTCCACACATCATCGAGCACAATTAGACACCTTGTGCTTTCTAACCGGCTACGAATATACTCAGCCGCCAGCACCTCGCTTATTCTACTCTTAACAACATCATTTAAATTTATCTGCTTTGTTCTACTCTTAACATCATCAATTGAATTTATCTGGGAGGCCAAGTCAGCCTGCAACCTTTGAAGAGAATATGTTTGAGAAATTGAAAGCCAGATAGAATACTCAAACCTGTCTTTTATTCTGTTGAAGACATTCTGCATTAGGAATGTCTTCCCGACGCCGCCCATGCCAACAACGGCAATAACAGGAGCTGCAGGGTCATCTATTAAGCTGAGGATCTCTTCAACCTTGGGCTCTATCGCCACAGGTCGTGCATCCCTCTCTAACACACTTGATCTCTTCCACTTCACATTCTGAGATGTACTCGTGGAGGCTTGCTGATCTGAATGAATCAAATCTGCAACGAGCTTCAACTCAGCTGCATCTTCCATGACGGACTTCATTCTGTCTCTGATATCCTTAATCCGTCGTGCCATTTTATACCGAAAGAATAATTGAGAATAATTTAACGGACATCCTATAACACAAGAGAATTGAGAGCTACCATCATTAGCATAGATTGATTCAACGGCAGTACATTCTTGGAGTATGTCCTCGGCATCCCAAGCAATATCTGCGACATCGCGTAGCCATCTTTTGACAGAGTGGTTAGACACACTCTTCACATCTGCATCTTTGAGATACGCACTTACAATGATGAGCCTATTGTTCAGCCATTCAAAGTCTTTTCTGAAATTCAAGAAAAGTGAAGCCTCCTTGCTTATCTTATCCACAACCATACCGCCAAGTCTTCCAACCACAGCACCAACCAGACCAGCTGCCATAAGTACTTAGTTTTTTCTCTACAGAACTCAGAACTTCAAGGTAAGTAAACCACCCAAACTGCAATGAATCAGTTGCAACACTCGAAATCAACTTTGTCTCTGGGCGCGCCTTATATCAAAATTGTACCACTACTAGGATGTAGCACACGGATTTTGTGCTTTCCCGTCTATTAAATAGATCTCCACCGTTTGTCCCTGGGTGCGCCTGTTATCAAGTTTTTACCAATCAGAAAGTAGCACACGGATTTTGTGCTTTCCTGGATACGGCAGGGCCGTTGATCCCTCGCCTTCATCAACGGTTGGTAAAAATCATTGCTGTTAAATCATCAGAAGGGTTGGTAAAAATCATTGATGCACGATGTACTTTGACAGAGGAGACTGTGACAGATTACTTTGTCGCTCCTGCGCACATGGTGCAGACTGCAGAGGGCTAAGTCCAGACTCCAGACTTATTAGGACCCTTGATTTAAGCATATGCCAAACGCGCTAAGTCCAGCCTTTCACTGTTCACCATCACATCAATTTTCTTTTACTCGGTTGAAGCGGGCAGAGATACTACGGTTTTACTATTTAAACTCAGTTTTTCTGCCCATCTTGACAGACAGACAGACAAAGGATCCTAATAATTGTAGGTAGATCTTGGACTGGAGCGTGAATGACATCGCCTGGTTGTAGCATAGGCGTACGTCAATTTTATTTTTTCTCGCCTGGTTGGAGTGTGTTTTACATCGATGACAACAAACGAGTGTGTGACTATTCACTCTCTATTGAGTGATATTTGGGGGGAAATGAATACATAAAAGACTGTCAAATGGAAATTTTCATGGTCGCTGAAAAGAATTGTAGGCATAAATCAGTAAACGTATGTCCTATTTGCTCTAGCCTCTAACGGGAACACAAATTAGTGGGAAAGGTTTCAATTACAAATATTGTAGTAAATATTTACATCTACATAATTACTTCTAAAAGCATTTACCCTTCTAACTATGTGAGACGTCTGTATCCAGACAACAAACTTAAACTAGCAATTGCAAATGAGTTGCAAGTTACGCCGGAGAGGGCTTGAATTTTATGTGTATAATATGGTTTGGATGTAAAATATATTCTATGATCTATGATAGATGTTTGAGCGAAGAACATAAGTTACATTTTGCTAAACAGTTCACATGTCTTTATGTAAGGTTCCACATTCTGCATACATGTCTATCAAAACATTTGCAACTATATCTAACAAAATTCCTCTATATTTTGGCACAGGTTGGGAGTACTTTGGCAAATTTAAACTAATTGGGTTGGAGCCCTGTTTGTTGCATATGGTGAAACAAGGCGAGGAGTATGCTGGCAAATGTAAACAGGAAACCACTCTCTGTGCCTGAGTGGTGCAAGCGGTTGCAAAAGCTGATGAATATGTACAACGGGAGTAGAATCGGATGGATAAGAACACAAAGATGGAAGCCTCGTTTATAAGAAGCGTGGAGATGCTCTTCCGCTACAACATCTTGGGTATCATTGGCAGGTTTCTTAATCTCATCTACCCACCAAACATAAAATTCCCTAGAGATATGTCATCTCATGGAATGAAGTGATTGAAGGATACTGACAAAATGGGATTGTTGTCTACGCTTTGGGAACATTTAAATGCCAAAATATGAACTTTTGTAAATAAACGCCAAGTGTTCAACCAAATGATACAACATGTTATCTTTTAAATGAATATCATAGTTGTATCTTACAGAAGACATGGTCATCGTCAAGAGACATTGTGATTGTTTCATCAAATAAAACAACTGTATATTCACCCCGATCAACTCACCTATACCAACATATGTGTGGCCCATAACAAAATACGAGCTTTATAGCAACGTACGGACATCCATCAAGGCATAGTAGGCAATGTTTTTTTGTTGGAAGTTACTATATTGTCCTCTCCCCATCACACAAACTTAAAATAGAAAAATTACAACTCCAATAAACTAAACATTGTTATCCTCTCCGGCGTAAATTGCAACTCATTTAGAACTGCATCGGATTCTTTAATTGACTTCCAGAGAAAATGCACCATAAGACTAATACAATGACTTTATTTTAAAATAAACACATAAAAACAAAATTAAAAATAAATACTAAAACGTATTAAACAAATATAAAACTAAAACTAAACAAAAGAATTATCCCCACGCATTTCACTTTTAAAGGACCTCAAAATTAAACCAAATTCCTAAAAAAAAATTATAATTACGTAAGACTTAACATTTAAAAAACAAACTTTAACAAAGACTCCAAAAGATAATTTGACTCTTTATAAGAACAAACTATTTATTTTCCAGGCACACGTATTTAAATACTAAATAAAAAAACTTATTGACACAACACACTAAAAAGTTAAAACAAGACAATTAAAACTTACATAACACGTGAACCAATAAATAAATTAAAAACAAGAGTTACAAGTCGATGGAATGACAGGAAGTGAAGCTAATGTATTTCCAGATTTAAATGTGCACGTTGAGAATTTTTATAGATGCATGTAAAGAACTAATAAGACTGCAACCATTGATAAATTATCAGAATATCAGTAAGGCTCAGACCGTCTGAATTACAACAAGAACTGATTTGGCAACTCCTCAGAATGTGCAGTCAGATTTAGAACTGTGAAAAATTGTTGACAGAAATTTTGAATTCATGGAAACGAAAAAAATAAACCTATATCATTGGATAGCAAGTCCGAGTAATTAGTGCCGTTGAAGCAGGATAGGAGCAGGATGTGGAGTCAAAGATGAATATCTAAAATAGTAAATATCTAGGAATTACAAAAATATCTAAAATCCGGCACCCTGTAAAGTTAAGCCATAGGAATTTGACACTTTCCAAGCAATGCCTTCTTCAAAGTAAACGCCTCCAGGTGAATTATTAATAAAATGAGTAAACTACAATTTGATGTTTCATTGACCATAGGGATGTAGTTTTTCTTCTTATTTATCACAATATATGGTAAATTTAAAGAAAATATAATTTCTTATTAGGTAAATAAAATCATTATTCACCAATATGAAATATGTTAATAGATAAAACAAAGAAAAATTAATATTTTATAAAAGAAGGGAGGATAAATTTACACATTTTTGAAAGCTCTTAATTAAAAAAGATATTATTATTATAAATTATAAGGAATAGATAATGAATATTACAAACATAAGTTGAAGAGTTTTGAATATCATTTTTCTTTCGCAATTTACACACATTCTTTATTAAATAATAATAATTCAATTAAAAAAAGAGAATAAATATCCATAAAAGTTTATGCTATCAATACAACAAGATAAATAATTTACAATTTTTAACCCAATTAAATATTTTTCATTTAAAAAAGGATATGTCATTTACTCATTTAGTAAAAGCCTTAGGCTTCCATTTTTAACCCTTAAAAATATCACCCTTATCAATGGACACCATTTTGAACATCATTAAACGCATTAAGTGGAGATGCATTTTCAACAAACCTTAAATTATTCTCATGCGTTTAGGGACCTCATTTTTATCCACTAAATCATATTTCACAAATGCAAACAAAAAACATTTATCCACATACTCTACAATGCATGCCAATGTGTTTGGTAGTCGTGACAATTTTGTTTCTAGCAATAATACTTGCAATCCATGTGGCATAAGTACTCCAAGCAATGAAAAAAACTTTACAATAGTTGACCGACAGTGCAAGTGGTTTGTTGATTTTTGGCGTGGTATGGGCCTTATTACGACATGGGGCAGACTTTAATGATGTTAATCCCCTTATACGACATATCGGCTAATAAATAATATTTACATTGTTTGAATCCATATATTGTAAAGATTAGAATTTAGCAAATATTTTAATTAAAAATTGGTTATTGTTCTTTCCTTATCTTTTTTGTATTGTTTATATCTTTTTGGCCGGTTATATTTACGCGTTTTACTTCTTATTCTCTTTGTATATTTTTTGAAGAATAATTTAGTATTCTTGTTAGATTTGATCTATGGGAGGGAAATAGTTTGCATCTTGAGTAGAAAATAGAATGTGAACTACATAAATAGATTGCATTCCTACCTTGGCTTGAGAGGAGCAGGGAGAGAATCATAACTCAATTGAGAATCTCCATAATTGGGTCGTCCTTACTAGATTTAGATACCTAGCTCACGCAATTTGGATTCCCAATCCCTTAATGATGTCTTTCCGCTAGAGATGCCGCCACTGTTTTAACAGCAGTGGCAGTCTTTTACTTTCTTTCTCGATTTCGAAGCGATCTTCTCAAGGTCCCGAGGCGGTCGGTTCTACTCGCATTCTGAGA
Source organism: Taxus wallichiana var. yunnanensis (assembly GCA_018340775.1). Lineage (NCBI taxonomy): Eukaryota > Viridiplantae > Streptophyta > Pinopsida > Cupressales > Taxaceae > Taxus > Taxus wallichiana. Next base: position 303,280,203 of record CM031237.1, read on the forward strand.
AGGCAAAAGCATAGAAGAGCTCCCAACTCTCTTCTTCTGATAAAGTCTTAACTCATAAACACGAGCATTCGTGCTTCGACAAACATCCTTATTTCTTGAGGTCACCACAATTTTGCATTGGGTGTTATTCCCAGTTGGAAGACCAAATGTTGATACCAGGTCATTTTCCTGAATACCCTCCACACATCATCTAGCACAATTAGACACCTTGTGCTTTCTAACGGGCTACGAATATACTCAGCCCGCCAGCACCTCGCTTATTCTACCCTTAACAACATCATTTAAATTTATCTGCTTTGTTCTACCCTTAACATCATCAATTGAATTTATCTAGGAGGCCAAGTCATCCTAAAACCTTTGAAGAGAATAAGTTTGAGAAATTGAAAGCCAGATAGAATACTCAAACCTGTCTTTTATTCTGTTGAAGACATTCTCCATTAGGAATGTCTTCCCGACGCCGCCCATGCCAACAACGGCAATAACAGGAGCTGCAGGGTCATCTATTAACCTCAGGATATCTTCAACCTTGGGCTCTATCACCACAGGTCGTGCATCCCTCTCTAACACACTTCGTCTCTTCCTCTGTACATTTTGAGATGTACTCGTGGAGGCTTGCTCTGAATGAGTCAAATCAGCAACAAGCTTCAACTCAGCTGCATCTTCCATGACGGACTTCATTCTGTCTCGATATCCTTAATCCGGCGTGCCATTTTATACCGAAAGAATAATTGAGAATAATTGAAAGGACATCCTATAACACAAGAGGATTGAGTGCTACCATAATTACCATGCACAGATTCAATTGCACATTCTGCGAGTATGTCCTCGGCATCCCAAGCAAGATCTGCAACATCGATCGCCATTGTTTGACAGACTCATTATGCGCACTTTGCACATCTGCATTTTGAGATAGCTTCTTACATTTGTGAGCTTCTTGTTCAACCATTCAAAGTCCTTTCCGAAGTTAAAGAAAAGTGAAGCCTCCTTGGTTATCTGGTCACGCCCAGTCTTCCGACCACAACATTAACCAAACCATCTCGCCATAAGTACTTGATTTTTTCTCTACACAACTCGGAACTTCTTGAAGATAAGTATTATAAGAGGAAGACAAAAACCACCCAAACTGCAATGAATCAATGTGCAACACCGTCATTTATAATACTACTAACACAGAACTCTTTCTTCTGCAAGGTAGATTCCTTCCTTCCTATGGCTGCACATCAGATTTGAACCTCGAGACAAGTTATTCCAATTACTTAAATATCTTAATTATTTCACTCTTTTACTTTAAATATTCTTTCGTCTTTTTAAATTCTAAACACTTTCGCTTTAATTATTCTTTCTTCTTTTTTAAATGATACTTTACTTCCACAGTGGCATTTATAATTCTCTTTTTGAACGATATTACTTGGGAGTCACATTTATTTTACATAACTTTAATTTGCCGATAGGCATCCACCTTTGAAGATGCTTTAGCTGGAAAGTGTCAAATTCCGGCGGTCTTAATTTTGCAGGTTACCAGATTTTAGATATTTTTCTACAGTCCTAGATATTTACTATTTTAGATATCTACAAATTTTAGATATTTCCTATAATAATATCTAAGATCTGATTGTTCTACTTTAAATTTTTTTAGGCTACAATGTTTATCTACTTTTTGAAGTGTATATGTTTCCTATTCACTTGACTTAATGCCCCTATTCACTTGTCTTAATGCCATTAAGATCTGTACATGTCTTTTGCTTTGCAGAATTTGAAGGCACAATCTTTGGTGAACCATCTCATATACTCTGCAACCATGAGACTGGTATGTTTGACCTGTCAAAATGTAACAAGAACTCACTTTGATCTAAGGAGTTACTCATTTCACTCTCAAGATGAGGAGAAGTGGGGAAGATCTGAAGATGGTTGCAATTTGATGAGGCGTCGGTGCCATTTATGGTCTGCGGAAACATAAACGTGCAGATGGAACATTTCATCCACATGGAAGTTAAGGTTTGGGGGCTTAGGTTATGGCTGTGGCCGTGGACAACCACGAAAGCATGGGTAGTGGTATCAAAATTAATGTTGAATCCCTTAAACATGGGAAGGGGGAAATTCTTCTTTGTAATGCGAGAGTGAGGGACGTGGCCAGAAGCACTGTAGCAGGATTCCACACTACTAAATCATGGGGGATATAGGCGTTGTAGCAAAGTAGGAGCCCCCTGCTCTAATTACGGCTGACAATGCTATCAGGAAGAATGATCTCCTGGATAATATTTTTCTTCTTTTGGTTAAATGATGGTGTTAAACCTCCTTGTATGGCTCATAGTGTGACATCTCCATCGCCAAATTTGAATCCGTTATCTATTCGATTTTCAAAGCAGATTAAAAAACCAGGCTTGGTAGAGAGAACCTCTTTACCTTGTGAATCCATGTCGTCGGATTTCCTCTTTACCAACCCCTAAACTCCCTGCCATGTCGTCGGATTTCCGATTGTGTTGCTCGGTTTCTACCCCAATTTCCTGTTGCTCCACCTCTGCCCCTGCCCCTTCCGCTTCTCTCATTTCAAAATGCATGCGTGCCCTTCTCAAAAAATTTAATGGATAAATTCATAATTGTAACGGGTTCGTTACATAGATATGGGCCTATATAACCATTTTGCAATGCGTTGAGAAGTTTTTAGTCATTTTAGATATCAAAATAAAACTATTTTTGAAATATGAGTGTCATGATTGTCAATATGACTATCAACTTTTGGAGTGGCAGAAATCCTAAAACCCAGGATGCTGATACCCCCAGATTAACAAGATGTCATGTTGTTCGTAGAGACATTTTTGGAGTCTGCAGAAATCCTAAAACCCAAGGTGTTGATACCCCTAGATTAACAAGATGTCATGTTGTTTGTAGAGACATTTTCAGTGACTGGCATTTTGAGGACTTTCCAGAGGGAAAAAGGCTTTGCTCAACTTAGATTAGTGAAACAACCAATTTGGGTTATAAATATTAATATATATGACCTCTGCTTCGATTTTCAAGTTTGACTCTAAACTTCCATACCTATATTATGGTATTTTGCACTATACATAAAATGTGTAAATGAACGAGGAACTTAAAATTTGTCGAATTGTCCAATATGGGCATTCAATCTCCATAATTATGGATTTGTTGTAGCATCTAGATAATTATAAATTTATTAAAATTTATTGTCTGAAAGTATTGATTTCCCTATTGGGTAGTGTATAGTAAATAACAAAGAAACACGACCCAAAAAAAAGAAGAAAAAGAAATATAAAAATTGCACACCAGCTTCGGTAGCTATATACGCAATGTATATATATGTGCATGGAAACACTCTCAAATATACCTTTCCAGGAGCATGAGATAGAGAAAAATAGCAAAGAAATAATGGAGATCAGCAGTGAAGCGAAGGTGGATCCACTACAGATGGTTGGTAGAGCAATTGCTTTGAGGATTCGTTTTTGTACTTCTGTTCGAAAAATGCAAACGCTTTTGATTATTGTGTCACATTATTATCACAAATCCAGGTGGTTTTTAGCCCGATTTTGGCATGGTTCCATCCTAGAAACCCTCAGGTTCATAATTGTGAGGAATTTTTTTTTTTTTTTGGGAAATTTTGTTGTTTTAAGAGGTTCTTCAATTTTCTTGAGATTTTATACATTGTAGAGGGAATTATAAGATTAAAAATGTGGTTTATAGTTGTTTTAACATTATGTTTCATAAGCTCCGATTATATGTACGTTTTTTTTAAAGCTCAATACAACAAACTGATTGCAATGCTTGCAGGATATGCACAAACTGGGTGTGTTGGAAACGTCGTGGCACCTTTTCAGAAAATGCAATTTGCAGGTGTACAGGCGGACTCCACAACCTTTATCAACATCCTTCCAACTTCTGCTAGAATGGGAGATTTAGAACATGTATCCTCTCTTTTATGAGTGGGAGAATCAAAACAGACAGTGGGTTTGTGATTAGGAGTAGAGGTAGATGGGGAAAATGTGGTTGAGGGTGAGACCTTGCTGAAGAGAGGCTTGTTTTGTAGTTTTCATAATCAAAATTTCAAGGCTACCCATGTGAAAAGACTTTCTTCAGCTAGGTGAAAGTGAGATGGGTTCTATGTATACTCACAAAGGATTTGAGAATGGATATAGAAGTGGGCTTTCTGGTGGAGGTAGTTATGGAGCAAGGGGTGGGGATTCTCAATCTAATTTTAACAGTAGTGATGCTTCCTATCAGAAGATGTTGCATGCTAATCCTAACAATCCACTTCTCTTGAGGAATTATGCTACTTGTACCTTCATGAAGTACACACTTTCAGAGGCCTAAGGCCTTTTTGATTTGGTCTGGATTGTTGAAATATTTCAGCTTCGCTCAATTTTATAAATTGGAAGGATTTTTCTTCTCAGCAACACATGTTATTTATTTTTATTTGAGAGGTTGTTAGCCAATAACAAATACTATATATAGGGAACAAAATTTCCATAGAATTGTGTGACTAAATCAACTTATGCAAGAGGTAAAGTTGTGTTAAAAAGTGAGCTTGTACCATGGGGTATTTACTTGTAGTATATACGCTAGGGTAATATGCAAATTATATAAAATCAAACCTATTGGGAAAGATGCCATCTCTATGGCCATTATTGATCCCTTCACCTAACATGCCAACATCAACAAAAACAACAATATAAAGTGAGGACTTCAATTTCAATTACCATTTTCCCAATATTAAATTGTTGATTTTTGAAATCCTTAGTGAATAAGTTTCCAATTCCAATTCAAGAATTGAGCATAAGGGCAACATTTAAATGTCAAGAATGGGAGATTTAGTAGATAAAAGCTAGGTCTTCGATTAAATGACGAAATGTGATATATTTTTGGTAAATATCAAAATTACAACTTACAGAAAACACGGTCATCTTCAAGAGCCATTGTGATTGTTCTATCAAAATGAAACAAACGGATATTAAATATGATTAGATCACTTTTGCGCACATACTTGTGGAAATAAGAACTTTGCAACAACGTATGTACATATGTCAAGGCATTATAGGCAGTCACAACTCACTAAATTGTTCTCTCCTTCCCATCACACAAACATCAAACATTTTAAGATAACATACATTTCATCGCAAATTACAAATCCAACAAACTAAAAATTGTTATACACTCCGGCGTAAATTGCAACTCATGTGCAATTGCTAGTTATTGTCCTTTTACAACGCGGTTTATAAATTATTGCACAACGATTTTCATTTTTTTTCCCCTATTTGATGTTCTTTACTTTTGTTGAAGTTATTCTTACGCCTATCTTCTTCTTTTTCCCCCTTACTCTTATCCTTTTTCTTTATTTGAGAATTAATTTTGGTACCCATTAATTAATTGTTTTACTAAATATCTTAGTTTGTTAATGTATCATTTACTTTTTCTTAAATGTTTTTCTTTATTATCTAGAGTTTAATATTTTACAAATTGGTTAATTTTTTTACATGGTAAAATGTTTTGGTTTTAATGTGATCTTAACTTTTTTTTTTGAATTATTTCTATATCTTTTAAATCATATAAACATTTAATTTTAGTATAAGATTTTTTTTGTTTTGGTATGAATGTACTAATGTATTAATGTTTTTCTTAATTATTGGTTCAAATTACGTTTTTATTAATGCATATTCTTCTTTATCAACTTGTCCTTTTCGTGGCGTTGATCATTTGTCAACACCCTTACTTTCTTATCTTATTAAGTTCATTTATATGTGTTTGTGTTATTTTTTTTCTCATATAACTTGGTTTTCCCACTTCACATGGGTTTCTCTCTCCTTTATTTCTTGCAATTTCTAAGTCCTTAACCATTTTCACACAACACAAAAGCGGTTAACATCCCTTGAAAAATGATCTCTTCTATTATTGGGTTTTTTCACTCATGATTTTCTTTTTCTCAAGCTTTATACTTTATTGTCCTATCTTTCCTAAATGTTATGTGTCATCTTCATGTCAATAAGGCCCTAACTTGAAATGAAGAAATATATAAATACATAGATAAATTAGTGCATAGTATGACTTCTTAACACACTCACATGACACAAATTTCTCTAATAGGAATTGAGATAGTTAGATAAAGTTGTGTCATGCGAGTATGTTAAGAAATACTATAAGATCTAACCTTAGAAGACCAAAAAATATGTAAGCTAAGATAGGTTCACCAAAATGTATGAGATATGGAAATTGGTTTTACATTAACAATTGCACTAAAAATAACCATACCTAATCATAATTTGCACACACACATGTGAAACACACACATGCATGCATGCATATATACATAATTGTACATATACATCTATATGTGCATATCCTAGTAATTATATCTATTTACATAAAAATAGCTATCTAGATCATACAAAAATATTAAAATAATCAAAATTCTATTTTATTAGGGTTTTAACTACAATACTGATTGACCACATAAATATGGAGAAACTCTTGAGTGACATGTGTTATAAAATATGTTTAGTCAATGAGGTGAATCAAACCATAAAATCATAAGCCACCCAAAGCACGTGATTTAGTGACTACATTTTCCCCCACTTTATGTTGGTGAGCGAAATGCTTGGTAACATAAATTAGATAAAGATGTGTGTCGATATCCATATAGAGTGAAGTAGAAAATGCACCGAGGGACTAGACAAAGCATGGAATGAGAAAATAGTGGAGCGTGGAGACTAAAGATGAAAAAGTATAAAAAGTGATGAGAGTGAACCTAGTGTGGAAAGTGTGTGTGTAGCTGTCAATGTGTGTGATGTACCTACATGTTAGTATGAGGTGTACTGATGTCAAGTGGTGTAGTTGTTTTTTTGTTATTAATTGCTTGCTTCCCATATGGACAATCTCTGCAAAGGAGAAGATGATCAACTAGTAAAATACGCATGTATATGTTTAAAACCATGTGAAAAGATGCATGTATATATGAAAGTATGAAAATGAAAAAGGAACATGTGCACTTGATCCGTGACAATAAAAAGGGTGTAGAAATAATATCATGTAACTATTGATGAAGTGTGAGTTTTTAGGAGATCTCATGCCACTGGGCCAAAGAAGTGTAGGGAGAAAGATGTGTTATTATCCAACCTGAAACGCTTCCCTGAGAGTATGAAGAGATCTCTATACTACCTAGTTTTTTGGGTGATCCCACGCCACTAGCCGAATAAGTATAGGTAGGAAAGTTTGATGTTCCTTCAACCTAGAATTGTTCCCCATAATGCTAAGCACAACCTGTCCTATAAAATTCATTGTGTATGGAGTTCTATAGATTGGTTTGAACCCACTAGTTGTATAACCCACGTGTCATGGACAGAAAACAGAAAACTAGATTATACTTGAGTCTTTGCATTGTGTAGTGTGTATAAACCATAATTAAACTAAAATGGAATATGGGAGTGTAATTTAGTTTAATCGAAGTTATAAAAGTATTAAATAATAGCTAAATAAATAAATAAAATGACCAAAATAACTAAGAAAGAAGAAATGTAAAAGCCTAATTTGCAAGAAGAGTTAGAAAGAGCTTAGTTGATTCAACAACTATTCGGGATTGTTCTACAGAGATGACTGGATAAACAAGAGGAGGAAACAACTATGTCGAGGCCCATAAAATTATATATCTGAGCAGTCTAAGTAGACTGAGATGCCTGTGGAAGTATGAGGGTACCTGGGGCACCCTAGTTTGAGATATAGGCACCCGGTCTGCGTGCGCAGGAGCTCCAGAAACCAAATATGCAGGGTCACCAAGTGATGTGAAGCCTTCGATTCTTTTGTGTGTATTTAGTTTAATTGTGCCAAATGTCGTTGGTAATCAGTGATAAAGAAGAGACCCTCCTATTTAGTGTGATGCAGATGAACCATCCTTGACCTTTGTGATGGAGCTAGATGGATGCAAATGGAGCTCTAGATGTCTTAGATGGATGTAACCTTAGGTGGATGATAGTAGTGCATAGTTTTGGTCCATCATTATGGTCTCATAACTTTATATTTATATGGTTCTCTTGTTCTAATTTTTTAATTAACCCTGAAAAGTTTGACCACTAAAAATATGAAAAGATCAAATGGCTAGAAAGTGCCCTAAAGATGGAGGTAAATTAAAAAAGTATTAGGGCACCCTGAATGGGACTAGGGTGCTGGGTGACCCAGTACTAGGCTAGGCACCCCATTCAGGGATAAGATGACGTAAAATGTCATAAGTGACTGGGAGAGTACATGCGGGAGGTCGGTAATGACGACATAAAGAAAAGTAAAATGACCAAAGGACATGGGTTAATTAGTAATTTCTTCACTCAAAAACCATATGAATAGTAGTATGATACCATGACTAAATAATACCCAAAGTGCATGATTTTTTGTCTACATTTTCCCCACTTTATGTTGGTGAGAAGAATGCTTGGTAACATAAATTAGATAGAGATGCGTACTTGATGTCCATGTAGAGTGATGTAGAAAGCATGTTGAAGGACTAGACAAAAGTGTGGAGTGAAAAAAATATGGAGCGTGGAAACTAAAGATGCAAAAGAGAAAAAAGTGATGAGAGTGAACCTAGGGTGGAAACACGTGTGTAGCTTCCGATGTGTGTGATGTACCTGCATGTTAGTATGAGGTGTGTGTTACTGCAAAATGTTGTTGTTAATGGCATTGTTGTAGTTGGTTTTTGTTGTTGTTGTTGACTTCTTACTTCTCATACGGATGGACCTGCAAAGGATAAGATGATCAAGTAGTCAAATATACATGTATATGTGTAAAAAACATTTATATAGTAAAAAGACTGTAAATGGAAGTATGAAAATGTAAAAGGAATGTGTGCACCTAATCCGTGATTAGATAAAAAGGTGTGTCAAAAGGATATCATGTAACTGTGAATTTTTTTGTCGATCTAATGCCACTGTAGCGAAGAAGTGTAGGCAAAAAGATACGTTATTCTCCAACTTGTAACTGCTTCCCTGAGAATGTATGAAGAGATCTTTGTACTACCTAGTTTTTTGGGTGATTGACTTCGATGGTCGAAGTAGTGTAGGGAAGAAATCCGTTGTATCCTCAACTTGTAACTGCTCCCTAGAATGCTAAGGAAAACTATAAAATCCACTATGTACGAGGTTCGTATAATGGTCTAAACCCACTTGATGTATAACCCACAATGTCAATGATAGAAAACTGAATTGAACTGTATTGGTAGAGAGCATTGTGTAGTGTATAAAACCCCAAATGATGCCCCCTCTTTGGGGGCGCATGTGACATCGTGAATAGGAGGATGCAGCCCCATAATAGGACAAACCATGTAAATTGTTCCCTATAAGGGGAAGGGAATGCGCTTGCTAGAAACCAAGGTGCACACAAACAAGTGGCTAGCAACAAGTGTTAGTATGAACAAGCATGCATGTAGAAGACAAGTGTAAGCTAACAAACAATGTAAAAGCTAGAAAGCAAGTAAGCACGCAAGAAGAAAATCATGGACCGCTAAAGTGGATTGTAAACATGGGACATCACTCATGATGTTGCAAGACACTCAAGGCGTAGTGGCTGTATACAAATAAAAAAAGTGTACAAACAAAACAAAGGTCAATTCCCGCATACAAGAGAGAACAATAGACAAGCAATATAGTAAACAAACAGACAGATAACCATGGAAGAAATTAATCCTGCAAACAAATATTACACATGAAGGACTTGTTAGCATGTTAGAAATATAACTAGTATGTCAAGAGTGTGTATAACCAACTAATGTAAAGTGTTAAGTACAAAATGAAATAATAGCACCTGGAAAAAATGAATGTGGATGCCCCTAGTGACCATTGTAGGACTAGTAGGAGGCGAGCATCCATGTTGCATGTAAGAGACCTATATCTACGATCACAACTAGAAAAATATGTGAACGTGCATGTGTGTATGATAAATATAATGGCATATAAGAGATCTATCTAGCATGTGTAATAATACGACCATGTATAAGCAAATGCAAGCAATATTAAAAGCAACCAAGATATGCAACATGTTGTGGATGGATGGAATGGAATTCAATATGGATGATAGGAGCCACATGCCCCCCAATTGAATGGAGTTGTATGTAGTGATGTTCATTTGGTTTACCCCCTTAGCAATCAAGAATGAACCACAAATGAGAGTACATCATTAGGAAATGGTAGAAGTGTGTATTGTGTTTATCGTGTTGTGATGAGTGTGTGTGTGTGGTAATGATATGAGAACTAGAAATGATGTGTGTGCGTGACCCTATAGCCAAAGCGTATATCACGATAATATGATCAAAGGATTGATGATTTATCTTGAAGCATATATCGCTACAAGATTAATATAGAGAGTGGTGATATAGCCTAAAGCGTATACCACTATAACATGAAAAATGGGTGACCATTTAGCCTATGGTGTATGTCACTAACCTAGTAATGTCGCATGATATGAATGATGAAAATGTGAGTATGATAAGTCCCATTTGATTTGTAAACCCTTAGCAGTTGAGTATGGACCTAGGAACTAGATTTCGTCATAGGGTAGTGAGTGCAGCGCGTAGAAGATGATGTAGGATGTGTGATGATTAAATGACCATGTGATGTGTAGAATGTGTAATGTACGATGTATAAGATGCAATACAAGATGTGTAGATAGATTAAAAGTGTAAGGTGCACGCTATGTGGTATGTAATATGAGGGTATGTAATGCTAGACTCGTAGACCATGAGAGTGTGATACATGTATGATGAGTACTAATATGATATATAGAATATGTATGATGTGTGGATGCGTAGATATCGAAATATAAATGATGTAGACTAAATGTATAATTTACGATGTATGATGTATGATGTAAGATATATGATGTGATATGTGTGAAGAGACACAATGTGTAGTACCTATTATGTAGTGTGTGGGGTTCATGTGTAATATGCCCTCAATAGTCAAGTGTGAACCGAAGAACAAGAGTGTGTCATCGGGAAATGGTTGAAATGTGTGTTGTGTAATGCATTGTGATAATTGTAAATGTTTGGTGATGATAGGTGACCTATAAATGATGTGTGTGATGATGTATCCTAAATCGTATATTGTGATGAGTTGAATAAATAGAGTGGTGATGCATCCTAAAGCGTATACCACTACAAGATGAAGGAATAAGTGACCATTTAGCCTATAGCATATGTCACTAACCTAGTAATATCACATGATAGAAGGATGAATGATGAATGTGTGAGTATGATAAGGTCTATTTGATTTATAAACCCTCATCGATCGAGTATGAGCCTAGGAACTAGAATACATCATAGGGTAGTGAGTGCAACATGTGTGAGAAGACATAGTATATGTGATGATGATATATGACCATGTGATGTGTAGAATGTGTAAATATTTGATGTATAGTATGTAATGTAAGACGTGTAGATAGTCTGATAGTGTGAGATGCACACTATGTAGTATGCATAATGAGTAGGATGTAATGCTAGACTCGTAAACAATAGAAGTTTGACATATATGTGATGAGTACTAGTATGATTTGTAGAATAGGTGTGATGTGTAGATGCACAAATGTCGAAATATGAATGATGTAGTCTAAATTTAAAAGGTAAGATATACGATGTAAGACATATGACACAAGATGTATGAATAGACGTAGTGTGTAGTACCTATTGTGCATTGTGTGGGGTTCATGTATAGTGTGCCCTCAACATTCAAGTGTGAACCTAAGCATAATAGTGTGTCATCGGGTAATGGTCGATGTGAGTGTATGTTAAATTGTTATGTGATGAATATGTAATAGACATGTTTGTTGTTTAGAAAAGGTGGGGGTGATAAACGTCATGCCCCCAAAATATGTAAGTGATGGAGATTTAGTCAAAAGACATTAATTGGATCAATGTAAAGAGCATTTTCTTTGTAAGAAGTGATTGTAAATTGAAGCGAGGATGATATATGGTCTTTAAATTGCAAGAGTCAAAATATGTCAGCTAGAGTTTGTTTGTCTTGTATAATGAGTGGTTGCTTTTTGACCACAGATGACTTGAGAGGTGGAGGAGTTGTATTGATATTTAGAGGGGGTTGTTTAGTTTGGCTTGGTAATACTATAGGTGACTTAGTAGGAGGAAGTGTTGGACTAATTTGGAGAGGTGGTTTTTTGACTTGAGTAGATTGTATAAGTGGAATTTGAGTAACAGAAGAAGGAACTTTGGAAAATCAGATTTAGGAACCCACTTAGATGTAGCATTTGTAGATGGGCTTGTAGCATAATGTTGTGCAGTGAATGAGATGAAGCCCTAATGCTCAAGATGTTCAATTATTTGTTGTAGATCATGACATTCATTGTCATTATGGCCATTGATTCGATGATAATTACAATACAAACGACCTTGATATTTTTCTAGATGATAAGGAGGATAGTAATGAATAGGTGATAAAGTGATCGATTGACAATTAAGGAGCTCAATAAGAATATCGGGTTTCTTAGTATTGCGATCAAGGGTGAGATCTCTCTGGTAATGGTATGACTTGAGGTTCACTTATATGAGCACATGTAGTAGATATAGAATGAAAATGAGATGTAGAAGAAGAACAAACATGCGCTTGAGAATCGTCCTTAAGCTATTGGATTTCAAATTTGAGAGATGTGATTGTGGATTCTAAAGCCTTAAATTTATCTTGAAATAAAGATTTAAAACCTCTAATTGACTCCAAAAATGGTTGATTAGATATAGGATCATGAAGACTCGAGTCATTAGATAAATGATCGAAGATAAGACTTATTTTGTGTGGTGAGGTATCTTTATGAAGATACATGGTGTCTAGGGATTTTTTCAGAACAAACGGAAATTGGGATGCATCTTAAGTAAATCAAACAAAGAAATTTGAGCCATGATAGAGGGAAAATGAGGATCCTAAGCATGAAGATCGAGTTCGGGTTCACAAAAATGATTAAACTAAAATGGAAGATGGAGTCTAATTTAGTTTAATTTGATGTTATGCAAAGTAGTAAATAACAACTAAATAAGTAAAGAAAATGACCCAAGTAACTAAGAAAGTAGAAATGTAAAGATATAATGTGAAAGGAGAGTTAGAATGAGCTTAGCTGATTCGGCAACGACTGTTTGGGATTGTTCCACAAAGATGAATAGCTAAAGAGGTAGAGGAAATTACTCTGGCGAGGCCCAAAAGGTGTAGATTTGAGCAGTCTGAGTAGACTGGGGTGCCTTGGGAAGGATGAGGGCACTTGGGGCACATTGGTCTAAGATATGGGTGCCCTGTCCTGTGCAAGAGTTCGAAAAAAAAATTGAAGGGTCGCTAAGTGATTTGAAGCCTTGCTACCTATTGCATGTATTTATTTGAATTGCATTAGACGTCATCGGTAATCAGTGATAAAGAAGAGACCCTTCTATATAGTATGATGCAGATGAACCAACTTTGTCCCTTGTGATGGAGCTAGATGCATACAAATGGAGCTCTAAATGGCTTAGATGGATGCAACCTTAGGTGGATGATAGTAGTGCCTAGTGCTTGGTCCCTCATTATGGTCTAATAACTTTATATTTATATGGTTCTCTTGTTTTAATTTCGTAATTAACCCCGAAAAGGCTTACCACTAAAAATATGAAAATCTCAAATGGCTAGAAAGTGCCATAAGATGGAGGTAAAGTAGAAAAAGGATCAAGTCACCCCGAATGGGAATATGGCACCTAGGGTGCCCCCAATCTGGGTTGGGCACCCCAGTCATGGATAAGATGATACAAAATGTCAGAAGTGATTGGGTGAGTACATGTGGGAGGTTGGTAATGACGATAGAAAGCAAAGTAAAATGGCCAAAGGACATGGGTTAATTAGTAATTTCTTCACTCAAAAACTATATGAATAGTAGTATGATACCGGGACTAAATAATACCCAAATTACGTTATTTTGTGTCTACAAACCCCAAATGATGCCCCCCTCTATGGGGGTGTATGTGATGTCATGGATAGGATAATACAACCCCATGAGAGGATTGATTGTAGAAAATAAAACTCTTCCTTATAGGGGGAAGGGAATGTGCTTGGTAGAAACTAAGGCACACACAAATAAATGGCTAAAAAACAAGTGTTAGTACAAATAAGCATGCATGTAGAAGAAAAGTATAAACTACACAGACAATGTAGAAGCTAATAATCAAATTGATAATGTAAACACCCAATAAGACAATGTAGACTGCAAAACGTAGGCTGCAAACATGGGACACTACTCACAATGTTGCAAGACACTCAAGGTCGTAGTGGTCGCATAGAAACAAACAAGCGTGCACACCAAAAAAAGGGCAAGGCCCACATACAATAGCAAACAAAGACAAGCAAGTGTAAACAATGGATTTCCATGGTAGCAAGTAATCCTGCAAAACACATGCTACACATGAAGCTCCCATTAACATGTTAGAAATATAACAAGTATGTCAAAATTGAGTATAAAAGTAGTTCACTAAGTACAAAATGAAACAATAGGACCTGTAGTATATGAAATTGGATGCCCCTAGGAGCTAATGTGGGATTGGTAGTGTGCCAACCATCCATGTTGCATGTAGAAGATCTATATCTGTGATCACAACTAGAAAATGACGTAAAAGTGAATGTGTGTATGGTAAAGTTAATGACATATAAGAGATCTATCTAGCATGTGTAATAAAGCAAACATGTATAAGTAAATGCAACCAAGATATGGAGTATGTAGTGGATGGATGGATTGGAATGCAGAGTGAATGATAGGAGCCACGTTCCCCTCGAGTGAATAGAATTATATGTAGTGAGGTTCATTTGTTTTTCCCCCTCATCAGTCAAGAATGACCCGTAAACGAGAGCACGTGAACAAGAAATGGTAGAGCTATGTGATGTGTGTAACACGCTTTGGTGAACGTGTAGTGATGATATGTGACAGAGAGATGAAGTTTGTGTGACACTATAGACGAAGCGTATATCATGACAAGATGATTGAAGGAGTGATGGTTTAGCCTAAAGCGTATATCACTACGAGATGAATAGAGGGAGTAGTGATGTAGCCTAAAGTGTATAGCGCTGCAAGATGATGAAATAGGTGACCATTTAGCCTATAGCATATGTCACTAACCTAGGAATGTCTCATGATAAGAGATTGCATGATGAATACGTGAATGTGATGAGGTCCATTTATGATGTATACCCTCAACAGTCTAGTAAGGACTGTGAGACTAAAATGCGTTATAGGGTAGTGAGTGCAGCGCGTAGAAGAATATGTAGCACATGCGATGATTAGATACGACCATATGATGTGTAATTTTTTAATATTCGATGTGTAGTATGCAGTGCAAGATGTGTGGAAAAAATGAGTTTGACATATGCATGATGAACACTAGTATAGTGTGTAGAATATATAGGATATGTATATGCACAAAGGTTGAAATATGAATGATGTAGACTAACTTGAAGATTAAGAATGCAAGAGGTGATCTTTATTGCAAGATATGTGAAAATATGTGATGTGTAGTAGATGAAGTGGTGAAACTATGTCGTGTGGTGTGTACAGCGCACAATATGTAATGTAGAGTATCTAGTGTTTAATGTGCACTGTTTTGGGTTCATGTGTATAGTATGCCCTCAAAATTCAAGTGTCAACTGAAGAAAAAGAGTGTGTCATCTAGTAATAAGATGCTAATATGATTGTGATGAGTGAGTGAGAGTTCACAATGTGATGAAGATGTAAAATGTGTATGTTATAAGGATGTTATGTTGTGATGTGTGTTGATGCTAGGTTGGGGGATGTGTGAATGTTATGCCCGCTAAGTGTGCAATATGAAGAAGGAATTTAAGTAATGTCATCTTTAAGGTCATCAATTTTAGGGTCAAATTCGAATTGATAAGCGTTAGAGACCTAGTAAGGAATGGTTTCAGGTTGATCGCGTAAAATGCTCACAAACTTGTTGTTTTGCCCTAATTTGAAGGAATATTCCAAGTTTGCCCTTTTTGTGCCCTAGTTTTTCCAATTTCATGGGCTATGTCATTTTTCCCTTTGCAGATCATGAAAAAATTGAATTTGATCAATTCATACTTGTTTGTATTTGAAAATCCAATCCCAAGGTTGAAAATGTTGTAAAATCATGCTTCAGTTGATTCAAAATCAAAAAATCTGCCATCCTTGGTGAAAAAATTGAATTCTAGGGCATCCCTGGAATTTTTTACGTTTTTGATGGTCAGACGGGTGTCATTTCCCATCAAATTCATCCTCAGAAGGTATTGGCAATGTGGTGGGTTTGCATTGGTTGAGGAAAGGTGGGGAGGCACTCTAACTTTTCATTTTTTTCACCTTTTCAAGCAAATGGGGCATTTTCGGGCCCGAGGACCCATTTTTCCAAATTTGCCTACGTGGCATGTTTTGATTGGTGGGAGGGGGATGGTGGGTGGTTGGATTCCCTTAAGGTTTTTAGACCTTATTTTGCAAAAAAAATTTTAAAAGTCAAATTTTGGCCCAAAACCCCACAGCCAATCGGAGAGGACACGTGTCCTAAAAGTTTCAAAATGGAAGTGTGGGCCGAGGGGGGACTTAGAGTTTTTTGGCTCTAATTTTATAAAGTTTCAAAAAAGTTTTCCCCCCCACTCCAAAAGAGGAGGACACGTGGGCAACATGGCATGGGGCAAGGTGGGTCGGGGCGGGGCGGAGGTTTTGGTGATTTTGAAGTTTTTAAACTTCAAATGGTTTAAAGTAAATTTTTTTTGAAAAAAACAAATAGAGGACAATGTAACATTTTAAGGGTCAAAAGGGAAAAAGGTCAAGGTTTGGAGAAAAGTGGAGAAATTTTTGAATTTTCAAAAAAGGTAAAATGAAAAAGGAAGAAAGGGAGACTTGGACCCCGAGTGAAATAGGAGATGGACAGTCCCAGGAGGAGGATTTTGGAAAGGCGGGCCCATGAGAGACAAAGTTGAGAATTTTCCCTTGGCTTAAAGGGAGTAAAAATGAAGATTAAGCAGCGGGTCCTTAAAGCAAATGAAGAGAGATGGCGTGGGAGAGGAAAGGGGTGGGTGGGGCGGGAGGAAAAAATTTTTTTTTTTCCCTTTTGCAAAAAAAAGAGTTCAAAAAATTTAAGCATTTGGCCCGCTAGCGAATCAGGAGAGGAGACACGTGGCAAGGGAAAAATCAGAGGTGCGGGCCCATGGGGAAAAAAGTGAAAATTTTCAATTTCAAAAAAGGTCAAAATGTAGAATTGAAGCGTGATTTCAATGGGACCCACCATGTGCCACGTGTCAGCTCCAAAATTCAAAGGCGGAGGGTGGAGAAAAAGTCAAAATTTTTCCATTTTTCAAAAAAATGTGGAAAAGTCAAAAATGATCCCAATTGATTCCCAATTTTTTTGCCACGTGTGGAGGGCCTTATCAAAAAAAAATTAAAAAGGTAACTCAAGCTTATTTCTAAGTCCGCATCTTCCACGTGGAGGGCCAGGATTAAAAGATGGATAAGATCGATGGTTATTTGTGCATCCATTTGTTTTGACCACCATGGGAGCTCCAGGAAGCTTGGAATCATGATTTTTGCATCAAAATTCATCAAATTTATAGTGATTTTGTGTCGTCTTGGCCTTCCAGGATCATTGGCATCACTTTCATGGCTTAATTCTTTGATTTGAGATGTTTTTGAAGTAATTTTTTTGCCCCAGCCCGAGAAAACACGTGAAATGACAAAATCAAAAGTTGCAGAGGTAATTTTAAAAGGTAAAAAGGTGAAAATGATGAGTAAAAGGTGTTTGCATGCCTCAATGATGAAAAACATGCCTCCAGGATGGATAATGATCTAGATATTTGTAATGATTTAATCTTTTGGGCACACCTGGCAACCTGTGAGTGTTTTTTTATTTGATGTCATTTTCATTGAATCATGAAGAATTGTTGTAACAAACTTGATCCCATGGCATATTCTTTTTGCTTGGGAAAGAAGGCTCCAATGTGGCATAGAGGTATATAATGCATTTTGGAGAAATTAGAAAAGGGGGGGAGTTGAAAATCATGAGAAAATTTGAGAGAAAGCTCATTTTCTGAGAAATCCACCAAAGAACCAGTTAATGTCTCATGTGTTGGAAATTCATGTATGTGAGTTGGTTACAAGTGTATAGCCATCACACAGACTCTGAGATTGTTCATGTAACTCTCCCCTGTTGTTGAATCTAACAAGTTTTGAATTAAATCTATGTTTTCTTTGGGCAATATGGTGTCTGTTATCATTTTTAAATGCCTGCAAATAGTTTTTATTGTTCTTGTTGCAATCTTGCATTGAAAGTCTTTAGAAATCACACAGATCTCCATTTCTTGTTGATAGTTTAGTGGCATTTGCAATCTCATATTCAAGAAGAGCCTTCATCTGATAAGGAGATAAACAAATTTAAAATCACTTTACCTTCCTTGACAGAGAGATTTCTTGTAAGCCTTTGGGGGTACCTTAGGCGTGGTTTGATCAAGGATTTTTGTGTTTAATTGAGTTCTTTACTTCAAGATTTTGTGGTGAGTTCTCAAAGATTGTGTGAAGAGTGCAACTTGGGCTTCCATTTGTGCCTCTTCTGGTTGAAAGAACATCTGATTATTTGAGGCATTTCATCTGATAGTTGTTTCAAGTATTGTAGAGTTTGTCAAAGATCTGATATATCCCAGTTTGTCTTGTCAATCCCCCACCAAAAATCATCTAAACAACAAAGATCCTATCATGTACTATCCCTGATTTGCATTTGTATACCCACAAAAGATCAAAATCCATTTGCAAAAGTATGCATAGTAGATCAGGATTTCCAATGTCTCTAGTAACCTTTGCCTTGTTTTGAGAACATACCCATGTTTTGAGAAGTGACAACTTGTGAGAGTTCAGATCTGGGGTGTTGATCATGTTTTCATCAAGGTCTCCATCATAGAATTTCAAGCAAAGAGAAGGACATCTTCATCTCCTTCACCATTACAAGGTTAAAAAATAGGTCCTCTTACCTTGGTTGCAAGGCACAACCTAAAATAGCTAGGACAAGATCAAGTCCTATTGGAGTGCTATCCATTTCTCCACAAACTGAGTGCCAGCTAAACCATATCCCTGGCTACCAATGACATACAACATGGTCTAATATGTCTTTAAGCTCCATGACATATCTATGGTGCTGCTCAGACTGAAAAGGAGAACAAATTTGGATACCAACATGAGTGGCATTTCGGGGACTTTGGAATTTCTTGGTGTTTTTGAAGTGTTTGAAGAGTTTGAGCATTTGTGTATTCAAGTATTTGAGCTGCTACATTGTTAAAATATCATTCTATGCTTCAGATCTGTAAGTTTTAAACAAGGGTTTCAAGTTTTTTTCTGCCCTTTTTTCATTTCCTAGCAGTTTATACACTTTGGGTGCATTGTGATTGATTGATTTAAGAAGAAGAAGGTCTGATTTATAAGGCTTTTGCAAATTTTTCAGTGCTAGAAAACATTTGATAAATTATTTTAGTGCATTTTGCACAACTAAGGTGAAATTCCTTAGTGGCGACTCCATGCTGATTTGATCTTGAAAATACCAGTTGTCTTACCTTTCTGTCATTTACTTTTGTGTTGCTAATCCCTGCAAAACTGGAAGGAAGAAGATCTCTCTTCATCAAGGACTCTGCTAAGAAGTTGTTTATAGATTCAAGAAACTCAGAGCTAGAGGGAAGAAAGGTGTGGAAGGTTGTTGGAGACTTGACTGCAAGAAAGGAGATCCCTATTGTTGAGTTTGAAAGTGAGCAACTTGTTATTGAGGACTGCAATTCTTCTTCAAGTGGATCTGATTTCAGACAATCCTATTGCTGATTTGAATTCCCCATCAGGTGAGGGACCTTCTTGTGCATTTGAAAGGCTTGCTCCTAAATCTGCTCCTGTATTTTCTAAATTTTCTAGAGATCATCAAGAAGGAGAGCCCTTAAGAGAGATCTGTTTGAAGTTTTCATTCCCATTCCCCAAAGACCTCTCACTCCTCATCAACTTGTTTCACCTCCAAGATCACCCCCACCAAACAATATGGCTCAGCCTAGACCTCCATTTTTGTTAACACCTTTGGTCCTATAAATTTTAGAGGAATGGATGGTTACCCAAATGTTGTCCCACAAGATGTCAGAAATAGGTTGCCAAAATTCCAGGGTAACAATGTTATTACTGGTGATCAGCATCTCAAACTTTTTGATAATATGATGGAAGATTTTGAGATAGAGTTTGAGGATGTGTATGTCAAATTGTTTATTCATACACTAGAAGAGGATGCTAGGGATTGGTACAAGGGCTCTGATGATAATTCTATTGATTCATGGACTGAAATGAAAAATGCATTTAGGTTGCAATATGGTGACAAGACTGATCCTAGATTTCTTTTATCTGAGTTTGAGAATATCAAGAAGAACCCTAATGAATCAGTCCATGACTTCAACACAAGGTTTAACAAAACTTTGAGAAGGCTTCTGTTGGTTTGAGGCCTTGTGATGAATCTTGTTTAATCAAATATGTAGATGCATTTGATAAGAAGGCAGCCTATTACCTAAGAGACAAGAACCCAACCAATCTAAGACAAGCTTTCACCATGGCACTTCAAATTGAAAACAATATCAAGGTTGTTGGGAAACCTCTCAAGAGAGATGGTGTAAAATTGATAAACCCTAAAAAACCTCAAGCTAGCAAAGGTGCTGATTTAGAAGAGGTTGTGAAAACTTTGGTAGGGGCTGTCAAAGAAATCTCATACAAGTTGGCAAGAGTTGAGAAGGGAATTGGGTAGACTTCACAAGGTCAGCCTAGAGCAAAAACAAAACCACAAGATAGATTTGGAAATCATCCTAGGGGTGATCAAAGGTTTGATGATAGAGGTAAAGGACCTATGGGGGGGGAAATAGACAACCCCAAGCATGTGAAAGTAGATTGGTTCCTGACCCTCTAACTACCAGGGTTGCTGTTGTTGATGAAGTTGTTGATATGGATTGGTGTGATAGATGTTTTCTTCCTCATCCTCCATGTGAAGTGGACCAACAAGAAGATGAATAATGATAATGAGGATGGAACTGATGATGATATTTGCATGGTGGGTTGTTCTTCAAGCTCACAAGGAGGAGCAACATCTACTGAAGTAATAAGTGCTAGGACTGCTGCTACCTTTTGGGATTGCATCAAATGGGTACAAGTCTTTTTCCCCCTCATGCTCTTGAAGTTGATGTAGTGCAAGCTTTTGAAATTCCTAACAATGACTTTGAATACTTAAGAGCTTTGATGATTAAGAAGTATGATGGTGGTATCCCTTCGGAGGAAGATAGACAATTGTTGATGAATGTTGTTGTAGCTCAAGAGAAAGATTATAACACTAGAAGAAAAGTTGTTAAGGGAGTTGGGCCTCAAGCCAAACCTAAAACACCCTTGCTCACAAGCATTCCAAAAGAAGCTCCTAGGAGAGAAACACTTGCCAAAAGCTCTGTTGTCCCAAACAAAAATTACAGTCCTCCTCATGCCCAAGCTGCCAAGAATCCCTTGCCATCTAATGAATCTTCTTGTCTCCCTTCCAATGTTGTTTTTCCAAAGAGTGTTCCCCTATGACATAGCCCAAGTATTGAGCCAAATTAAAGTGAGTGTTCCAATCATTGAGTTGCTTAGAATTCTGAGCATAAGAAGAGAGCATTTGAGTACTTGGGGTTGAAAGAAGAAGAGAAGATCACTCAGGAAGAAATGTAAATGTTGTTGTTGAGACTCCTCCTCAAATCATTGTTGACCTTGAAACACCACCAGTAGTAGAAGATCTTGGAGAGACACCTGAGGTATATTTGGGGACATCTTTGGTTGATTCCCAATTGAATGTTGATCCATTTTTCACAACTTTGATTATAAAGGATAGGCTACTTCACAATTGTATGTTTGATTCGGTGCATCATGTAATGTCATGCCTCTAGAAGTCATGAATGAGTTGGATATCAAAGTGTGAAGCTAGCCTATGGAAAGTGTACTACCATGGATTCAAGAGAAGTGTCGGTGGTTGGTTGTGTAAAAGGTTTGGTTGTGCAACTTGCATCTTATCCCGGGAGGAATTTAAAATTGGATGTTGTGATTGTTGATTGCCCTGCCAAATGGGGTATGCTTTTTTGTCAAGAAAGTGGGCTGCAAGTGTTGGAGGGAGTGTCCAAATGGACATGTCTTTTTCTACTATTCCCATTGAGGGCAGCCTTGTCAAGCTCTATGGAGAAAAGAAAATGTTACATCTAATTGAGGATCCAAATAATGCTTCCTATGAGGTGTTGTTTGTTGATGTTGATGCTGATAATTTCATTGGTTTTGCTGATGGAAAAGAAAAAAATGGATCAAAGTCAAAGTGCCTTGATATAGGTATGTTCTCCTTGGACCTTGCTATTTGATGGAGCTTGCTCCAAATTTGGAAATGGTGCTGGTGTAATTCTGATTTCTCCTAGCTTGGAAGAATTTTTTTTTCCTTCAAGCTTAATTTTGAATGTACTAACAACATTGCTGAGTATGAAGCCTTGTTGTTGGGTCTGAGAATTGCATGGAAGTATGGTGTCAAGGACATCATTGCAAAGGGAGATTCAGAGCTAGTTGTCAAACAAATAAGAAAATTGTATGCTACAAAAAAAATCATGGATGAAGCAGTATAAGCATGTAGTTTGGGATCTAGTTGAGATGTTTGATTCCTTCAATATTATGCACCATGATAGAAGTTTGAATGTTTGTTGCTGTTGACAAGTTGGTAGTGTTGGGGTCAAGATTTGGAGTTTTTCACCATTTCACCTTATTGTGAGTACAATGTTGAAGTGTTGACTAGGCCAACTGTCCCTGACAACATCAAGCATTGGCAAGTGTTTGATGATGATTCTCAAGTGCAAAGGTTCTTGCAAAATCAAGGTGAGTTTGTAGATCAGCATATTGATTGGGAACCAATGGTGTGTATGACTTGAAGGAAGAGAGACTTTGTTTGGAAAAGATATCATCAATTGAAAACAAACACCATTCCTAGAGGTCTTGTTGCACTTGAGTCAAATTTTAACAATGTTGATTGCATCATAAATAGAAACATGTCTACCTCAAGGGATGTGGAAGAGCATGACTTGGGAACAAAGGAAAAACCAAGAAAATTTTGGTTGGGAAAGCAATTTAAACAAAAAGAGAAAAATAGTCCTATGCCTCAATTGTTAAAAAAATATCAAGACTTGCCTTGCTTGGTCATATTCAGAGCTGAAAGCATATAGAGAAGACTTATTTCAACATGAGATCCCTCTTGAAACAAATGACTAAACCATTTAGAGACAAAGAGGAAAAGGCCAATTAATCCACTTCTCTCCATGAAAATGCAAGAGAAGTTAAAGTTGAGAGATGGAGGTATTATTCAGCCCACTAGATATTCATCTTGGGTTGCAAACCTTGTGCCAGTCAAAAAGAAGAATGGAGACATCAGACTTTGTGTGGATTTTAGAAATCTAAACAAAGCATCCATGAAGGACAACTATCCCTTGCCAAATATGGAAAATATGTTGCAGCTTGTGACAGGGTCTGAGTTGCTTTCTACATTGGATGGTTTCTCTGGATATAATCAAGTGGTTGTCAAAGAATCAGAAAGACTTAAGACAACATTCACTACTCCTTGGGGAACATATGTTTTTGTTAGGATGCCCTTTGGTTTGATGAATGTTGGTGCCACTTTTCAAAGAGCAATGGATGTTGCTTTTGTTGGTTACATCAATGAGTTCATTGTAGTTTACCAAGATGATGTGATTGTGTTTTCAAGGCAGAGAGGTGATCATTTGCAGCACTTGGAGAAGATGTTGATCAGATGTAGGGAGTATGGCATTTCTCTTAATCCAAAGAAGTGTCATTTTGGCATGCAAAAGGCCAAGCTGCTTGGTCACATTGTGTCAAAAGATGGTGTTATGATAGACCCTGAGAGAGTGGAAGCAATCAACAAAGTACCTATCCCAAGAACCAAGAAAGGCATCCAATCTTTCTTTGGTCAAATTAATTTTATTAGAAGGTTTGTTTCCAACTTTTTTGAGTTTACTCTTCCAATCACAAGCATGCTAAAAAGAAGGACCAAGTTATCAGGTGGGAGGAGGCTGCCATTCAAAGCTTTTGAAGGAATTAAGGATGCACTTAAACATGCACCTATTTTAGCAGCCCCAAACTATAAGAGGCCTTTCCAAATCTTTTTTTTTCTCTCTGAGTATACCATTGCTTGTTTTTTTTTGCTCTGCAAAAGGATGAGAATGGGGCTGAGAGGCCTATTGCCTTCTTTAGTAAGGCTTTACAAGTAGTTGAGCTAAAGTATACAATCATGGAGAAACAAGCATTTGCCTTGGTGAAAGCAAAAAAGTTTTCAGGCCTTATATATTGAGTTCAAAAGTTGTTGCTTATGTTCCCCACACCATGGTGAAAGACATCTTATCAGAGATGGAGATCTCAAGAAAAATATGTAGGTGGGTGAACAAACTGTAGGAGTATGATATGGACATCCAAACCACAAAGTTAGTAAGAGGTTTGGGTCTTCTTGCTAAGCTCATCATGGAGAGAGCAACTTGTAGAATGTGGAAGTGAATGAAGCTAGAGGAAGAAAGGGTAGATGATGTTCTTGGAAAGTTGGTAAGTTTGAGTGGTACAAGGATATAATCTTTTACCTCAGACACCTTTTGTCTGATCATTTAAATAAAAATAAAAAAGAGCCCTCAAGTTGTCAAAAAAATATATCATCACAGACCTTGGGCTGGCTTGGAAGAACCCTGAAGGTGTCCTCTTGAAATGCATAACTGAAGATGAAGCTCCCAAGATAGTTGTTGATTTCCATGGGGGAGTTTGTGGAGGACACTTTTCTGGAAGAGTAACAACACATAAGATTTTGAGAGCTGGTTATTGGTGGCCTACTCTCTTCAAAGATGCAACCCATTGGTTAGAAAATGTGATAGTTGCCAACGTTTCTCTGGAAGACTGAAAGCTTTAGGCTCCCTTCCTTTGCAGCATGTATCAATTGAAGCTCCTTTCAAGCAATGGGGGATGGACTTCATTGGTGAGATTTCAGATCCTTCTAGTGCTGGCCATAAGTGGATCCTTGTAGCCATTGATTATTTTACAAAGTGGGTAGAGGCAATCCCCACCAAGAAAGCAACACACCAAATAGTTATGGACTTCTTGTTGAATCAAATCATATGCAGATTTGGAGTCCCAGTCAAGATTGTAGCTGATAATGCCATGTGCTTTAGAGCCAAACCTTTAATGGCAATGTGCAATGAATATGGAATCAATCTGACTTATTCTTCAAACTATAACCCCAAGGGAATGGACAAGTTGAGTCCAACAATAAGAATTTGTTGAAGATCATTAGAAGAACCTTGGAGCAAAACAAGAAGAAATGGGGTGAACAATTGAAATTTGTAGTTTGGGCTGATAGGATAACTCCTAAAAGAGCTACTGGTAAAAGCCCATTTGAATTGGTGTATGGAACTCAGGCTTTGCTTGCCCTTGCACCTGCAATTATCTTCATTTCAGTTTTCCCAATAGTTGGAAGATCAAGAGCTTGGCCCATATGAATCAAGGATCAATCAGATTATTGAGCTTGATGAGGAGAGAAGAGCATCCCATCAAAGGCATGTCAGATTTAGGGAAAAATTGAAGAGATTGTTTGACA
Source organism: Taxus wallichiana var. yunnanensis (assembly GCA_018340775.1). NCBI lineage: Eukaryota > Viridiplantae > Streptophyta > Pinopsida > Cupressales > Taxaceae > Taxus > Taxus wallichiana. The sequence continues at coordinate 303,305,854 of CM031237.1, forward strand.
AGAAGGTCACTCCTAGAGCCTTCAATGTTGGAGATCTGGTTTTGTTGTGGGATAGTAGGCATGAAGACAAGGAAAGCATGGAAAATTTGATGCATTATGGATGGGCCCTTATGCCATTGATATCAGAATTGGTGAACATACCTTCTTTCTCAAGGATTTAGATGGGGAATTGCTTGGAGCTACCTATTAATGGTAGACATTTGAAGCATTTCTTGGATTAATCCCCAAATTTGAGGTATGCACCAGCTTGTACAGTGTATAGTGTTTGGTTTTTTTTTTTTTTTTTTTGTTTTTTTGTTGGTTTTGTGGTTTTGCCTTTTGTGTGGCATTTTTTTTTTGTCGGGTTCTTTTTTTTTTGGTGATTTTGGCTCTTGAATCCTTTTCCCAATGGATATTTTGGCACTTGGTCTATGTTTTGTCCTTGTGGCACTCACTGGGAGTGCCCATCCCCAAGCAAGAGTTGATGTTGGTGCCATTTTTGAGCTTGCACCATGTTGCCCTAATTTTCAAATCTATATTTGCTCAAAAAAATGTTTTACCCTTTGAATTGATGGTCTGAAATTCTTCCCCTCCAGTTGAATGCTTTAAAATGCTCACAAACTTGTTTTTCCCTAATTTGAAGGAATATTCCAAGTTTGCCCCTTTTTGTGCCCTAGTTTTTCCAATTTTATGGGCTATGTTGTTTTTCCCTTTGCAGATCATGGAAAAAAAAATCAAATTTGATCAATTCATACTTGTTTGTATTTGAAAATCCAATCCCAAGGTCGAAAATGTTGTAAAATCATGCTTCAGTTGATTCAAAATAAAAAAATCTGCCATCCTTGGTGAAAAAATTGAATTCTAGGGCATCCCTGAATTTTTTTTACATTTTGATGGTCGGGACGGGTCATTTGTCATTTTCCCATCAAATCAAATTCATCCTCGGAAGGTATTGGCAAATGTGGCAGGTTTTTCATTGGCTGAGGAAAGGTGGGGACTCTTTTCTAATTTTTCATTTTTTTCACCTTTTCAAGCAAATGGGGCATTTTTCGGCCCGAGGACCCTTTTTTCAAAATTGCCTACGTGGCATGTTTTGATTGGCGAGGGGATGGATGGTGGGTGGTGGATTTCCTTAATTTTTTTAGACCTTATTTTGCAAAAAAAATTTAAAAGTCAAAATTTTGGCCCGAAACCCCCCATGCCAACCAATCGCAAGAGGACACGTGTCCTAAAAGTTTCAAAATGGAAGTGTGGGACGCAGGGGGACTTAGATTTTTTTTTGGCTCTAATTTTATAAAGTTTCAAAAAAAATTTTTTCCCCCTCCAATGAGGAGGAGGATGACATGTGGGCATGGCAGCAAGAGGGATGGGCGGGGGGAGGGAAATTTTTTGGGATTTTCCCTTTTTTGCAAAAATGGTTTAAAGTAAATTTTTTGGCCAAAATAAAAAAGGAATGGACATGTAAAAAAGGGCAAGGGGAAGATGAAGAAAGAGAAATTTTTTTCCTTTCACATGAAGAAAAATGAAAAATGGGGGAAGTCAAATGAAAGGGCAGGATGGGAGAAGGAGAATTTTTGGCCCTGGAGAAAAAAGGAAAATTTTCCCTTGGCTAAAAAAAGGAGTAAAAATGAAGATTGGGACAAATGGCCATTTTCCTTCAGGCAAGGAGTAAAAATGAGAGATTTGTGGGCAAAGGCAAGGGAGGAAAGGGGATTTTTGGAAGGGGAAAAAAAATTTTTTTCCCTTTTGCAAAAAGAGTTCAAAATCAAAATTTTAAAGTGAAATGGCCACTGAGAGAATGAACACAAGGAGACACGTGGCAAGGGAAAAAATGGAGGTGTGGGCCATGGGCAAAAAAAAGTGAAAATTTTCCCAATTTCCAAAAAAAGGTCAAAATGTGTAGAATTGAAGTGTGATTTCAATGGGACCCACCATATGCCACGTGTCAGCTCAAAATTCAAAGGTGGAGGGGGGAGAAAAAGTCAAAATTTTCCATTTTTTCAAAAATGTCAAAAAGTCAAAAATGAGCCCAATTTGATTTCCAATCATTTTTTTTGCCATGTGTCCATATCCAAAAAAAAATTAAAAAAAGGTAACTCAAGCTTATTTCTAAGTTGCATCTTCCGTGGACGGGAGGGAAAGGATTAAAAGATGGATAAGATCGATAGTTGTTGTGCATCCATTTGTTTTGACCACCATGGGAGCTCCAGGAAGCTTGGAATCATGATTTTTGCATCAAAATTCATCAAATTTATAGTGATTTTGTGTCGTCTTGGCCTTCCAGGATCATTGGCATCACTTTCATGGCTTAATTCTTTGATTTGAGATGTTTTTGAAGTATTTTTTTTGCCCCAGCCCAAGAAAACACGTGAAATGACAAAATCAAAAGTTGCAGAGGTAGTATAAAAAGGTAAAAAGGTGAAAATGATGAGTAAAAGGTGTTTGCATGCCTCAATGATGAAAAACATGCCTCCAGGATGGATAATGATCCAGATATTTGTAATGATTTAATCTTTTTGGGCACACCTGGCAACCTGCGAGTGTTTTTCTGTTTGATGTCATTTTCATTGAATCATGAATTTTTGTAACAAACTTGATCCCATGGCATATTCTTTTCTTGGGAAAGAAGGCTCCAATGTGGCATGAGGTATATAATGCATTTTGGAGAAATTGTAAAAAGGGTTGGGAGTTGAAAATCATGAGAAAATTCTGAGAGAAAGCTCATTTTTTGAGAAATCCACCAAAGAACCAGGTTAATGTCTCATGTGTTGGAAATTCATGTATGTGAGTTGGTTACAAGTGTATAGCCATCACACAACTCTGAGATTGTTCATGTAACTCTCCCCTGTTGTTGAATCTAACAAGTTTTGAATTAAATCTGTGTTTTCTTTGGGCAATATGGTGTCTGTTATCATTTTTAAATGCCTGCAAATAGTTTTTATTGTTCTTGTTGCAATCTTGCATTGAAAGTCTTTAGAAATCACAGGATCTCCATTTCTGGTTGATAGTTTAGTGGCATTTGCAATCTCATATTAGAAGAGCCTTCATCTGATAAGGAGATAAACAAATTTAAAATCACTTTACCTTCCTTGACTGCAGAGATTTCTTGTAAGCCTTTGGGGGTACCTTAGGCGTGGTTTGATCAAGGATTTTTGTGTTTAATTGAGTTCTTTACTTCAAGATTTTGTGAGTTCTCAAAGATTGTGTGAAGAGTGCAACTTGGGCTTCCATTTGTGCCTCTTTGGTTGAAAGAACATCCTTGATTATTTGAGGCATTTCATCGATAGTTGTTCAAGTATTGTAGAGATTGTCAAAGATCTGATATATCCCTAGTTTGTCTTGTCAATCCCCCCACCAAAAATCATCTAAACAACAAAGATCCTATCATGTACTATCCTGATTTGATTTGCATTTGTATACCCCATAGAAGATCAAAATCCATTTGCAAAAAGTATGCATAATAGATCATGATTTCCAATGTCTCTAGTAACCTTTTCCTTGTTTTGAGAACATACCCATGTTTTGAGAAGTGACAACTTGTGAGAGTTCAGATCTGGGGTGTTGATCATGTTTTCATCAAGGTCCCATCATCATAGAATTTCAAAGAAAAGAGAAGGACATCTTCATCTCCTTCACCATTACAAGGTTACAAAATAGGGTCTTACCTTACCTTTCAAAAGGCACAACCTAAAATAGCTAGGACAAGATCAAGTCCTATTGGAGTGCTATCCATTTCTCCACAAACCTGAGTGCCAGCTAAACCATATCCCTAGCTACCAATGACATACAACATGGTCTAATCTATCTTTAAGCTCCATGACATATCTATGGTGCTGCTCAGACTGAAAAGGAGAACAAATTTGGATACCAACACGAGTGGCGCTTTTTCAGGGACTTCTTGGAATTTTTGGTTTTTGAGTGTTTGAAGAGTTTGAGCATTTGTGTATTCAAGTATTTGAGCTGCTACATTGTTAAAATATCATTCTATGCTTCAGATCTGCAAGTTTTAAACAAAGGGTTTCAAGTTTTGTCTGCCCTTTTTCCATTTCCTAGCAGTTCATACACTTTGGTGCATTGTGATTGATTGATTTTAAGAAGAAGAAGGTCTGATTTATAAGGCTTTGCAAATTTTTTCAGTGCTAGTAAACATTTGATAGATTATTTTAGTGCATTCTTACACAACTAAGGTGAAATTCCTTAGTGGCGACTCCATGCTGATTTGATCTTGAAAATACCAGTTGTCTTACCTTTTGTCATTTACTTTTGTGTTGCTAATCCCCAAAACTGGAAGGAAGAAGATCTCTCTTCATCAAGGACTCTACTAAGAAGTTGTTTACAGATTCAAGAAACTCAGAGCTAGAGGGAGAAAGGTGTGGAAGGTTGTTGGAGACTTGACTATTGCAAGAAAGGAGATCCCTATTGTTGAGTTTGAAAGTGAGCAACTGTTATTGAGGACTGTAATTCTTCTTCAAGTGGATCTGATTCAGACAATCCTATTGCTGATTTGAATTCCCCATCAGGTGAGGGACCTTCTTGTGCATTTGAAAGGCTTGCTCCTAAATCTGCTCCTGTATTTTCTAAATTTTCTAGAGATCATCAAGAAGGAGAGCCCTTAAGAGAGATCTGTTTTGAAGTTTTCATTCCCATTCCCCAAAGACCTCTCACTCCTCATCATTTTGTTTCACCTCCAAGATCACCCCCACCAAACAATATGGCTCAGCCTAGACCTCCATTTGTTGTTAACACCTTTGGTCCTATAAATTTTAGAGGAATGGATGGTTACCCAAATGTTGTCCCACAAGATGTCAGAAATAGGTTGCCAAAATTCTAGGGTAACAATGTTATTACTGGTGATCAACATCTCATTTTTTTTGATAATATGATGGAAGATTTTGAGATAGAGTTTGAGGATGTGTATGTCAAATTGTTTATTCATACACTAGAAGAGGATGCTAGGGATTGGTACAAGGCTCTACCTGATAATTCTATTGATTCATGGACTGAAATGAAAAATGCATTTAGGTTGCAATATGGTGACAAGACTGATCCTAGATTTCTTTTATCTGAGTTTGAGAATATCAAGAAGAACCCTAATGAATCAGTCCATGACTTCAACACAAGGTTTAACAAAACTTTGAGAAGGCTTCCTGTTGGTTTGAGGCCTTGTGATGAATCTTGTTTAATCAAATATGTAGATGCATTTGATAAGAAGGCAGCCTATTACCTAAGAGACAAGAACCCAACCAATCTAAGACAAGCTTTCACCATGGCACTTCAAATTGAAAACAATATCAAGGCTATTGGGAAACCTCTCAAGAGAGATGGTGTAAAATTGATAAACCCTGAAAAACCTCAAGCTAGCAAAGGTGCTGATTTAGAAGAGGTTGTGAAAACTTTGGTAGGGGTTGTCAAAGAAATCTCATACAAGTTGGCAAGAGCTGAGAAGGGAATTGGGTAGACTTCACAAGGTCAGCCTAGGCAAAACAAAACACAAGATAGATTTGGAAATCATCCTAGGGGTGATCAAAGACAAGATGATAGAGGTAAAGGACCTATGGGAGGGGGAAATAGACAACCCCAAGCACGTGAAAGTAGATTGGTTCCTGACCCTCTAACTACTAGGGTTGTTGTTGTTGATGAAGTTGCTGATATGGATTGGTGTGATAGATGTTTTCTTCCTCATCCTCCATGTGAAGTGGACCAACAAGTTGATGAAGATGATAATGAGGATGGAACTGATGATGATATTTGCATGATGGGTTGTTCTTCAAGCTCACAAGGAGGAGCAACATCTACTGAAGTAATAAGTGCTAGGACTAGCTACTACCTTTTGGGATTGCATCAAATGGGTACAAGTCTTTCTCCCCCTCATGCTCTTGAAGTTGATGTAGTGCAAGCTTTTGAAATTCCTAACAATGACTTTGAATACTTAAGAGCTTTGATGATTAAGAAGTATGATGGTGGTATCCCTTCGGAGGAAGATAGACAATTGTTGATGAATGTTGTTGTAGCTCAAGAGAAAGATTATAACACTAGAAAAAGTTTTTAAGGAGTTGGGCCTCAAGCCAAACCTAAAACACCCTTTCTCACAAGCATTAAAAGAAGCTCCTAGGAAAGAAACACTTCAAAAGTTCTCTGTTGTCCCAAAAAAAAAATTATAGTCCTCCTCATGCCCAAGCTACCAAGAATCCATTGCCATCTAATGAATCTTCTTCTCCCTTCCAATGTTGTTTTTCCAAAGAGTGTTCCCCTATGACATAGCCCAAGTATTGAGCCAAATTAAAGTGAGTGTTCCAATCATTGAGTTGCTTAGAATTCCTGAGCATAAGAAGAGAGCATTTGAGTACTTGGGGTTGAAGGAAGAGAAGATCACTCCAGGAAGAAATGTAAATGTTGTTGAGACTCCTCCTCAAATCATTGTTGACCTTGAAACACCACCAGTAGTAGAAGATCTTGGAGAGACACCTGAGGTATATTTGGGGACATCTTTGGTTGATTCCCAATTGAATGTTGATCCATTTTTCACAACTTTGATCATAAAGGATAGGCTACTTCACAATTGTATGTTTGATTCGGTGCATCATGTAATGTCATGCCTCTAGAAGTCATGAATGAGTTGGATATCAAAGTGACAACAGCCTATGGAAAGTGTACTACCATGGATTCAAGAGAAGTGTTGGTAGTTGGTTGTGTAAAAGGTTTGGTGTGCAACTTGCATCTTATCCGGGAGGAATTTAAAATTGATGTTGTGATTGTTGATTGCCCTGCCAAATGGGGTATGCTTTTGTCAAGAAAGTGGGCTGCAAGTGTTGGAGGGAGTGTCCAAATGGACATGTCTTTTTCTACTATTCCCATTGAGGGCAGCCTTGTCAAGCTCTATGGAGAAAAGAAAATGTTACATCTAATTGAGGATCCAAATAATGCTTCCTATGAGGTGTTGTTTGTTGATGTTGATGTTGATAATTTCATTGGTTTTGCTGATGGAAAAGAACACAAAATGGATCAGTCAAAGTGCCTTGAATAGGTATGTTCTCCTTGGACCTTGCTATTTGATGGAGCTTGCTCCAAATTTGGAAATGGTGCTGGTGTAATTCTGATTTCTCCTAGCTTAGAAGAATTTGTTTTTTCCTTCAAGCTTAATTTTGAATGTACTAACAACATTGCTGAGTATGAAGCCTTGTTGTTGGGTTGAGAATTGCATGGAAGTATGGTGTCAAGGACATCATTACAAAAGGAGATCAGAGAGCTAGTTGTCAAACAAATAAGAAAATTGTATGCTACAAAAAATCAGTGGATGAAGCAGTATAAGCATGTAGTTTGGGATCTATTGAGATGTTTGATTCCTTCAATATTATGCACCATGATAGAAGTTTGAATGCTACTGCTGAACAAGTTGGCAGTGTTGGGGTCAAGATTTGGAGTTTTCACCATTTCACCTTATTGTGAGTACAATGTTGAAGTGTTGACTAGGCCAGTTGTCCCTGACAACATCAAGCATTGGCAAGTGTTTGATGATGATTCTCAAGTGCAAAGGTTCTTGCAAAATCAAGGTGAGTTTGTAGATCAGCATATTGATTGGGAGCCAATGGTGTGTATGACTGAAGGAAGAGAGACTTTGTTTGGAAAAGATATCATCCAATTGAAAACAAACACCATTCCTAGAGGTCTTGTTGCACTTGAGTCAAATTTTAACAATGTTGATTGCATCATAAATAGAAACATGTCTACCTCAAGGGATGTGGAAGAGCATGACTTGGGAAAAAAGAAAAAAACCAAGAAAATTTTGGTTGGAAAGTAGCAATTTAAACAAAGAGGAAAAACAGTCCTATGCCCAATTGTTAAAAAATATCAAGACTGCCTTGCTTGGTCTATTCAGAGCTGAAAGCATATAGAGAAGATTTATTTCAGCATGAGAGATCCCTCTTGAAACAAAGCCAAAAAACCATTTAGATAGAGGAAAAGGCCAATTAATCCACTTCTCTCCATGAAAATGCAAGAGGAGTTAAAGAAGTTGAGAGATGGAGGTATTATTCAGCCCACTAGATATTCATCTTGGGTTGCAAACCTTGTGCCAGTCAGAAAGAAGAATGGAGACATCAGACTTTGTGTGGATTTTAGAAATCTAAACAAAGCATCCATGAAGGACAACTATCCCTTGCCAAATATGGAAAATATGTTGCAGCTTGTGATAGGGTCTGAGTTGCTTTCTACATTGGATGGTTTCTCCGGATACAATCAAGTGGTTGTCAAAGAATCAGAAAGACTTAAGACAACATTCACTACTCCTTGGGGAACATATGTTTTTGTTAGGATGCCCTTTGGTTTGATGAATGTTGGTGCCACTTTTCAAAGAGCAATGGATGTTGCTTTTTGTTGGTTACATCAATGAGTTCATTGTAGTTTACCAAGATGATGTGATTGTGTTTTCAAGGTAGAGAGGTGATCATTTGCAGCACTTGGAGAAGATGTTGATCAGATGTAGGGAGTATGGCATTTCTCTTAATCCAAAGAAGTGTCATTTTGGCATGCAAAAGGCCAAGCTGCTTGGTCACATTGTGTCAAAAGATGGTGTTATGATAGACCCTGAGAGAGTGGAAGCAATCAAAAGTACCTATCCCAAGAACCAAGAAAGGCATCCAATCTTTCTTTGGTCAAATTAATTTTATTAGAAGGTTTGTTTCCAACTTTGTTGAGTTGACTCTTCCAATCACAAGCATGCTAAAGAAGGACCAAGTTATCAAGGTGGGAGGAGGCTGCCATTCAAGATTTTGAAGGAATTAAGGATGCACTTAAACATGCACCTATTTTAGCAGCCCCAAACTATAAGAGGCCTTTCCAAATCTTTTCCTTTGCCTCTGAGTATACCATTGCTTCTTTTTTTTTCTGCAAAAGGATGAGAATGGGGCTGAGAGGCCTATTGCCTTCTTTAGTAAGGCTTTACAAGTAGTTGAGTTAAAGTATACAATCATGGAGAAACAAGCATTTCCTTGGTGAAAGCAACAAAAGTTTTTAGGCCTTATATATTGAGTTCAAAAGTTTTTGCTTATGTTCCCCACACCATGGTGAAAGACATCTTATCAGAGATGGAGATCTCAAGAAAAATATGTAGATGGGTGAACAAACTATAGAGTATGATATGGACATCCAAACCACAAAGTTGGTAAGAGGTTTGGGTCTTGCTAAGCTCATGGCTGAGAGCAACTTGCAGAATGTGGAAGTGAATCAGCTAGAGGAAGAAAGGGTAGATGTTGCTTGAAAAGTTGGTAAGTTTTGAGTGGTACAAAGATGTGATCTTCTACCTCAGACACCTGTGCTGCCCTAGTCACTTAAATAAAAATTAGAAAAGAGCCCTCAAGTTGGCTTCTCAAAAATATATCATCACAGACCTTGGGCTGGCTTGGAAGAACCCTGAAGGTGTCCTCTTGAAATGCATAACTGAAGATGAAGCTCCCAAGATAGTTGTTGATTTCCATGGGGGAGTTTGTGGACACTTTTTTGGAAGAGTAACAACACATAAGATTTTGAGAGCTGGTTATTGGTGGCCTACTCTCTTCAAAGATGCAACCCAGTTGGTTAGAAAATGTGATAGTTGCCAACATTTCTCTGGAAGACTGAAAGCTTCAGGCTCCCTTCCTTTGCAGCCTGTATCAATTGAAGCTCCTTTCAAGCAATGGGGGATGGACTTCATTGGTGAGATTTCAGATCCTTCTAGTGCTGGCCATAAGTGGATCCTTGTAGCCACTGATTATTTTACAAAGTGGGTAGAGGCAATCCCCACCAAGAAAGCAACACACCAAATAGTTATGGACTTCTTGTTGAATCAAATCATATGCAGATTTGGAGTCCCAAGTCAAGATTGTAGCTGATAATGCCATGTGCTTTAGAGCCAAACCTTTAATGGCAATGTGCAATGAATATGGAATCAATCTGACTTATTCTTCAAACTATAACCCCCCAAAGGAATGGACAAGTTGAGTCAACAATAAGAATTTGTTGAAGATCATTAGAAGAACCTTGGAGAAAAACAAGAAGAAATGGGGTGAACAATTGAAATTTGTAGTTTGGGATGATAGGATAACTCCTAAAAGAGCTACTGGTAAAAGCCCATTTGAATTGGTGTATGGAACTCTTAGGCTTTTCTGCCCTTGCACCTACAATTATCTTCATTTCATTTTTCCCAATAGTTGGAAGATCAAGAGCTTGGCCCATATGAATCAAGGATCAATCAGATTATTGAGCTTGATGAGGAGAGAAGAGCATCCCATCAAAGGCATGTCAGATTTAGGGAAAAATTGAAGAGATTGTTTGACAAGAAGGTCACTCCTAGAGCCTTCAATGTTGGAGATCTGGTTTTGTTGTGGGATAGTAGGCATGAAGACAAGGGAAAGCATGGAAAATTTGATGCATTATGGATGGGCCCTTATGCCATTGATATCAGAATTGGTGAACATACCTTCTTTCTCAAGGATTTAGATGGGGAATTGCTGGAGCTACCTGTTAATGGTAGACATTTGAAACATTTCTTGGATTAATCCCCAAATTTGAGGTATGCACCAACTTGTATAGTGTATAGTGTTTGGTTTTTGCTTTGTTTTTGGTGTTTTGTCGTTTTGTGGTTTGCCTTGTTGTGTGGCAGCCATTTTTGTCGGGTTCTCTCGGCTTGGTTTTTGGTGATTTTGGCTCTTGACTCCTTTTCCCAATGGATATTTTGGCACTTGGTCTACATTTTTTGTCCTTGTGGCACTCATTGGGAGTGCCCATCCCCAAGCAAGAGCCGATGTTGGTGCCATTTTTGAGCTTGCACCATGTTGCCCTAATTTTCAAATCTATATTTGCTCAAAAATGTTTTACCCTTTGAATTGATGGTCTAAAATTCTTCCCCTCAGTTGAATGCTTTAAAATGCTCACAAACTTGTTGTTTTGCCCTAATTTGAAGGAATATTCCAAGTTTTCCCTTTTTGTGCCCTAGTTTTTCCAATTTTCATGGGCTATGTCATTTTTCCCTTTGCCAGATCATGGAAAAAAATCAAATTTGATCAATTCATACTTGTTTGTATTTGAAAATCCAATCCCAAGGTCAAAAATGTTGTAAAATCATGCTTCATTGATTTAAAAATCAAAAAAATTGCCATCCTTGGTGAAAAATTGAATTCTAGGGCATCCCTGGAATTTTTTTACGTTTTGATGGTCATACGGGTGTCATTTTCCCATCAAATTCATCCTCAGAAGGTATTGGCAATGTGGTGGGTTTTCATTGGCTGAGGAAAGGTGGGGAGGTGCTCTAACTTTTCATTTTTCACCTTTTCAAGCAAATGGGGCATTTTTGGGCCCAGGGACCCATTTTTTTTTCCAAATTTGCCTACGTGGCATGTTTTGATTGGATTTTAGGGGGATGGTGGGTGGTGGATTCCCTTAAGGTTTTTAGACCTTATTTTGCAAAAATTTTAAAATCAAAATTTTGGCCCGAAACCCCGCAACCAATCGCAAGAGGACACGTGTCCTAAAAGTTTCAAAATGGGAGGAAGAGGGGGAAGGGGGGACTTTTTTTTTTGGCTCTAATTTTATAAAGTTTAAAAAATCATTTTTTTCCCCCCACTCCAATCAATCAAGAGGAGGACATGGCAGCAGGTGCACATGGGCAAAAAGGTGGGTCTGGGGCAAGGCGGAGGTTTTGGTGATTTTGAAGTTTTTAAACTTTCACAAAATGGTTTAAAGTAATTTTTTTGGCCAAAACCCCATGGCCGAATAGGGGATGGACACGTGTAACATTTGAAGGTCAAAGGGAGGCCCATGGAGACAAAGTGGAGAATTTTCCCTTGGCTTAAAGGGAGTAAAATGAAGATTAAGCCCATGAAAAAAATGAAAGATGGATGTGTGAAGAGGAGGGGCGTGGAGGAGGACAAGTGGGGGCGGGGGTGGAGGAGGTAAAGGGATTTTTCCCTTTTTCACAAAAAAGAGTTAAAAAAAAAATTTAATTTTGGGTCCCGAAATTAAATCATGAGAGAGACATGGACGTGGCGAGAGGACAAGGTGGAAGGTCGGCGGAGGGAGGAAATTTTTCCCTTTTTCAAAAAGGTTCAAAATCAAAATTTGAAGCTGGCTTGGCTAGCGAATAAATCACAAGGCACGTGGCGTGGCAAGGGAAAATCGGAGGTGCGGGCCCATGGGAAAAAAGTGAAAATTTTCCCAATTTCCAAAAAAGGTCAAAATGCAGAATTGAAGCATGATTTCAATGGGACCCACCATATGCCATGTGTCAGCTCCAAAATTCAAAGGCGGAGGGGTGGAGAAAAAGTCAAATTTTTCCATTTTTTCAAAAATGTCAAAAAGTCAAAAATAAGCCTAAATTGATTTCCAATCATTTTTTGCCACGTGTCCACCTTATCCAAAAAATTTAAAAAGGTAACTCAAGCTTATTTCTAAGTCCACATCTTCCACGTGGAGGGCCAGATTAAAAGATGGATAAGATCGACGGTTGTTGTGCATCCATTTGTTTTGACCGCCATGGGAGCTCCAGGAAGCTTGGAATCATGATTTTTGCATCAAAATTCATCAAATTTATAGTGATTTTGTGTCGTCTTGGCCTTCCAAGATCATTGGCATCACTTTCATGGCTTAATTCTTTGATTTGAGATGTTTTTGAAGTAATTTTTTTTTCCCCCCCCGAGAAAACACGTGAAATGACAAAATCAAAAGTTACAGAGGTAGTTTTAAAAGGTAAAAAGGTGAAAATGATGAGTAAAAGGTGTTTGCATGCCTCAATGATGAAAAACATGCCTCAGGATGGATAATGATCTAGATATTTGTAATGATTTAATCTTTTAGGCACACTGGCAACAACTATGCAAGTGTTTTTTGTTTGATGTCATTTTCATTGAATCATGAGAATTGTTGTAACAAAATTGATCCCATGGCATATTATTTGCTTGGGAAAGAAGGCTCCAATGTGGCATGAGGTATATAATGCATTTTGGAGAAATTGTAAAGGGTTGGGAGTTGAAAATCATGAGAAAATTTTGAGAGAAAGCTCATTTTTCGAGAAATCCACCAAAGAACCAAGTTAATGTCTCATGTGTTGGAAATTCATGTATGTGAGTTGGTTACAAGTGTATAGCCATCACACAGCTCTGAGATTGTTCATGTACTCTCCTGCTATTGAATCTAACAAGTTTTGAATTAAATCTATGTTTTCTTTGGGCAATATGTGTCTGTTATCATTTTTAAATGCCTGCAAATAGTTTTTATTGTTCTTGTTGCAATCTTGCATTGAAAGTCTTTAGAAATCACACAGGATCTCCATTTCTGGTTGATAGTTTAGTGGCATTTGCAATCTCATATTTCAAGAAGAGCCTTCATCTGATAAGGAGATAAACAAATTTAAAATCACTTTACCTTCCTTGACTGTAGAGATTTCTTGTAAGCCTTTGGGGGTACCTTAGGCGTGGTTTGATCAAGGATTTTTGTGTTTAATTGAGTTCTTTACTTCAAGATTTTGTGGTAAGTTCTCAAAGATTGTGTGAAGAGTGCAACCTGGGCTTCCATTTGTGCCTCTTCTGGTTGAAAGAACATCTGATTATTTGAGGCATTTCATCTGATAGTTGTTCAAGTATTGTAGAGATTGTCAAAGATCTGATCTATCCCAGTTTGTCTTGTCAATCCCCCACCAAAAATCATCTAAACAACAAAGATCCTATCATGTACTATCCCCTGATTTGCATTTGTATACCCACAAAAGATCAAAATCCATTTGCAAAAGTATGCATAACAGATCAAGGATTTCCAATGTCTCTAGTAACCTTTGCCTTGTTTTGAGAACATACCCATGTTTTGAGAAGTGACAACTTGTGAGAGTTCAGATCTGGGGTGTTGATCATGTTTTCATCAAGGTCTCCATCATATAATTTCAAGCAAAGAGAAGGACATCTTCAAGTGAAATCGGGTTCACCAAAATGATTAAACTAAAATAGAAATTATTATCCCGATCTAAATATTATAGAATCAATAAATAAATGGAAATAGAGTATAGTAAATAGACCCAAGAAACTAAACTATGAAGTATGAAACCCTAATATGTAAAGAGGATTAAGAAGTCCTTATCTGATTCGTAGATGTCATGGGTCTATGTCGTAGTTGAGATCAGCTAGGAAAGAAGAGGAAACAACCACATAGAGACTCAAAAAAATGTAGATCTGAGCTATTTGAATAGATTGGGGCACTTGGATATGGATGGGGGCATCTGATGTGCCCTGGTATGAGATCTTGGTACCATGGTTTGGAAAAATGAGTAGCGAACCTCCTCAGAAGTGTCGTTGATTGATCTCTTGTGCTCGCTTCCTATCGTGTGTATGTCGTTGAACTTCACTTTGGATGACATTGCAAATTAGAGATGAAGGAAAAACCTGTAAAATCCAAATAAAATCATCAAAACACTAAAAAATATTCATATGAAGGTTTTAGACTGTCCTCATTTTCCAAATGGATTTATTTATCACTGAGCATTACACTACATCTCAGACCCAATATAGTTCTAGGGTGTGTGTGTGTGTGTGTGTGTGTGAAAATTTTGCCCTAGGTGCTCTTATTCTAGTTGCAAGTTTGTGAGTAGTGAGAAATAACTAGATGTAGAATGTGTTGGTACCCAATTCTGCACCACCTTGAGAGCCAAACATCATTGACAAATTGAGTTGGATGCTTAGATAAATACATATTGAATACTTTGTCATTTGTATTTGGGGACATATTTGATGACTCTTTGAGACTTGACTTGGGAGATATTGGATTGCACTCACAAAGGGGATGACCTTCCCTCCTACTTTAGGTTCTTCCTTTAACCAGGGTGAGAGGACCCATTTTGTAACCTGTAATTGTGAGAAAGGTGGATGAAATTACAGTCTCTAAGCTTTCTCTTGGAAATATGAAGGATAGTCCTGAATAGACATAGTCAATGCAAGCATCATTTAACTCTCATGATTTGTCACACTAAATAATGTATATGTATTTCAAAATAGGACTTAGGTCACTCTAGACAGTGTAAATTTTAGCTTGCTTCTGCATATTTATGGAAAGGGAGGGTAGAAATGGAAAATTCCCTTGGAAAATGTTTATAGGTAAGGGAAAAATGGGTAATTTAAAAGGATTTAACAATTATAGGTTGTAATTTTTGTGTATGAATGGGATATTAAAGCAAGATAAATTTGATTATACAAGTTTCTCAAGAAAACCTTACAAATGTTTGGAAATTACCCAAGGCAAGAGGAACACATCACATAACCAAGTAATAACCCTTTAACCAAAAGGTATGCACTCATGGAAGCCCAAGAGTACAAGATTTCACACAACCTTTGAGAATTTAAACACAAAAGCTCATGCTAAACTCTCAATAAAACATTAACAGTTCATGTTCAACTATGCTCAAGATACACTCAAAAGCTTACTAATATCTTCTCAACCAAACAGAGGAAATATGAATTTAAAATTATTTATCACACCACAGAAAGAAAGCTCTATCTATCTACAGTGCAATTGTAGTTTCCAAAATGCCACTAATTAAGACAAGATCTAGTGTAATTCAAAGAAACTATCAACATAAGATTGCAACAGGGAAGGCAAGTAGTTGATTCAAAGTATTTTACCTTAGGAACAAAGACAACATTGCTCAGGAGATAACACACAGTTAATTTCAAGAAATTCAAATTTCTTAGCAAGGGGCCATAAATCCTATGGCCTCAATGCTTTCCAATGACTATACACTTGTAATCATCTTGGCATGAGAAGGTTTGGAAAAATAAAATAACTCACATGTCTCTCGGTTTGATTCAGGTTCTTTAAGAAGAATACAATCGGATTTTGCTTTTTTTCTATAAGAATTTAGAAAAAATTAACCACCCCTTGATATGAGAACATGCCTCTCATATCTATACAATATTTGGTCCTTTCTTTCTTTATTTTCCCCCAAAATTTGAATCCTTTTAAGGAATACTCCCAAGGAACAGTATCTGATTCTATCATTTTGAAAATATTTTATTCCCTTTGTGCCATGTGGAGGAATCTTTACAAATGTTGTTAGGTGTATGTTTCATTCTCTTATGATGAATGGGATGCTTATGTCATTTATTTGACATCACCAATTTGATTGTTTTTACTTTGGGTAAGTTGAGAAAAAAATTAAATATTTTTTCGCCCCCAAATAGTTTGATTTGATGTTTAATCATTCCCACCTTTTGGGAATCGCCTCGAAACACACACAATCATTGTCATATCTTTTTGAGATGAGTGTTTTCACATGTGTTGTATCATATCAAGCCAACTTCCTCCTTTTTATATGATATTAGTTTGTTTCACACTTATCTCCTTCATGTGGTATCATGGACAATCTTGATGATCATCTCATCATGATTGTGCTCAGCTTAACTCACTAGATTTATCTTTACTATAAATTTCCATCACTTCTCCTACAAATTTACATCCCTTCTTTTGAGTGTGAAAAACTTGGTGGATTTCTCTCATGTAATATGGCGGGAGTGACATTAGCATCCAATCTAAAGGAATCTCCTCTGAGGATTTGAACTTGGTTTTTATTTATCAGGCCCAGATGAAGCATTTGTGAGGATGTTATTCAGAATTGTAGACCCGAAAGACTACAATGGGCCATTGACAACTCAAGATGTTCAAGTGGCTCTGATTTGAAGGCTCATCAGAATTAGTCTCATCTTTTCTACCTTCCAAATGATGTACTTTCATCTCTTCAAGTGGGAACATTAGAAGGCTTCCGAGGTGCTAAATCAATTCTTTCTTAAGAGTAGGCCATCTGTGAAAGGTGCAGTTGATAACATCTTCCCTTTCATTTGCAATGAGGAGTTCACTATGAAGGATATTCCTTCATAATCTTATGTGCTTGGTGAAGGGGTTTCTATAGACATTGTGCCTATTCTTTTTCATAGAGTGACCAAGTTGGAACAATGTGTTTCTATGTTGGAGAAGAAACCAACATAATCTATGCCTTCACAATCTCCAGGGGCATCCTCACTCTTTATGAAGAAATGTAGGGGTGAGTCTAGCTCCAAACCTCCTACTCAATCTGCTCCAAAAACTACTATGATTTCACTCCAGCTATAGTGAACATTCCCATTCCTCCTTCTACCTTCAAAGCATCAGGGAAAAAGTCACTTTCTAAGGGTGGTTTGGATCTCCAGGGGTGGGTTTCTTCCTATGAGAAGAAAGTGGAGCTAATCAGCCTATTGGATGGTCCTAGGACAAATTTTGATGATCTCATGGCTCTGGGCATGTCTCGTGGTTTGGCAGGGGACATTTTATTTTTGCAGATGGAAATTGGAACAGAAGAATTTTTACCTAGGAAAATAGGTTTTTAAAGAAAGTTCCTTCTTTCAGGGAGGATTTCTTGATAGTAGAAGACTAAGTATCTTTTCCTTGGTCCCTTTTTGGTATGATGTCAAGAATGTATGTAAACTTTTTCCTAGGTTGGGGCCCCTATAGAACCCCATTTTTCTTTCATTTTCAAATGCAAAATATTCAATATGTTACAATGAATTTCATGTTAATAATAGATATAGAATTTATATTAAAAAAATCAAATCCTACTGCATTGTTCCACATTTCATACATATTTGAAAATCACAATTTAAAAACATGACAATTCAATTGTCACTATGAAAGTATCAACTGAAAGAAAGAATTTTTTTCCTTTTGTTAGAAAAGAGAATCATAAGCTTGATCATGGTAAATGGGGCCAGCTTCAAGTTCCTTAACATTGTTCTGTTGTGTTTCTGATACTCTTTCATTATATGCATCAAACCTCTAAAATATTGGGATAAGGTCATCTTCATCAATTCGACCTGGAACATGAATATCAACGTTTTCTCTCTGAGTACTCCTTCAAATTTTGGCCTTACAACATTACCTTTTCTTATTTTCTTTGACAACTTGGTCATGTGTTGTTCCAAACCAACAAACTTCTAGACAATATCATAACTAAACATTGGATTCACTGCATCAGGTTTTCCATTAACATTTTGATCAAAGGATTGTACCAGATTCTCAATGCCCCAATCGCCATAGGTGAATTTGTTCTCTATCACAAGTTTTCCTAACCACTCATCAAGTTTATCTATGTGCTCTTCTATCTTTTCCCTTTTAGAAATAATAATTTCATCAATCTACTTGAGAGTTTTCACCCTTAACTTGATATTGCCTTCATAAGTATGTTGTATTCCCCTTTCTTTGGGGGAACAATCTGTTCATCTTCCACTAATTGATCATCTAATTGAACTAGTGCTTCCATTTTAGGAAGAATTATTCCCCAGAAGTACAACTCATCTCCACATTTGTTAAGTTGATCAATGGCATCATTAGACAATTCATTCAATTTTTTATAGCATTCTAGTGCCTCTTCAATAATCTTATTTCCTCTTTCAATCAACTCCTCTTTCCATTTATCCATGACACTAATTGTTTCTCTAGCCCTATCAGCCTCTTCTAGAATATGAGGTGTTATACTGGTAATAACTTCTTTCCCTTCATCTACAGGTTGTACCCATTTATGTATGTATGAGGATAATGTTCTAACTTGTTCCTTTAATATCCTTTTAGACACCTTATCATCATCAACTTTATGCAACAAACCCTCAATAGCTAGTGTAATATCTTGTTTTAATGTTTCTCTGGTAGGTTTCCCCAAATGAATGTGTTGAACATCATAATCACTCATTGTAATTTCATGCTTTGATTTACCTTGGTGAGGGGTTACAATTTCAGAGTTCGAACCCTTGTCAGTCTACATGGGTCTTAGTAAGGATTTTTACCTTTTTAAGGGTTTTTTGGGCTTTGGAAAATTTATACTTGTGATATTTATAACCTCTTCTAGAGAAACATCTTTTTCCACATCTGAAATTAATTTCTCTCAACCAACCAATTGTGAGAGTGTTTCCCACTTTTACTCCTTGTGATGCAGGTTGGGGATTTTCAGAGAGAACAACCAACTGTTTAGATGCTTCTTGAGGATCTTGCAATAATTGTACTTATTCTTGCATCTTATTCACTTCTAAGGTTGGATCTTTAGATTCATCATGCATTGTTACTATTTCCAATTGCTCCTTTTCCTGCCCTTGAATTTGGGGTTGGCTATTTATTCCTTGAGTCATACTATCCACTAGTCATTTTCCCTTATCTTTACCTTCTACTGGAGTAATAGTCAATTTTGTAGTTTCCTTAATTGGAGATACCTCCTTGAATAATTCCTCTTTCTTGGTACTATCTACCTCATTTATAGGTTGGTGTTCAGTAAAGATATCCTTATGAGTTGTCACATTGAGGATATGTGGCTTCAATGATTCTTCCTCTTATTGTTCTGTAAACTAGGACCCATCAACTAATTTTTGACCCTTAACATCAATTTGCATATTTTTTGTGACACGATTCTCCACTATTTTAGTGGATTCTTGTGTGGTCTCCACCATGACTTCCTTAATAGGATATGTATCCTGAAGTGACTCATCACCCTTTATAATCTATGTTTCCTTTTGAGAGTGACTCTTAGTAGATGTAATGTTATCTTAAGATGCTCCACTTGTAATTCCTTGAATAATTGATTTATCTTCTCTTGTAATTGTTGGGTTTTCAATATGGACCTTTTACACTTGAACCTCTCCTTCATCAATTGATGGTTGGGAAGCTTCCTTCATTTATTCATCTACCTGAGAAACATTCTCACCTTTTACCATATATTTTTCAATTGTTACATCAAAATGTTCAAGTAAGGGCATCTCCCCAAGTATATTTGTGTCTATTACCTCAATTGGGATTCTCACTTGTTCATGTGATTGATTGTACTAAGGTAAATCTTGACCCTTGAATTGTATTGCACTATATTCCTCTAGCTCCTTTTCTATTATAGACTGACTGGACATGGGTATACTGTGAGTTATCCAATTCTGTCACTATTCCTTTTGGAATAAAAAATGCAGCTACAACCTCTGGTTGTACATGTGGATCAACTTGAATTACTCCCTGATTTGGTGGTGGCACTGCATGTTCTACAAATGTGGCAAGCAATTTCTCTTGATCCTTGGTGAGTGGGGTTGGATCAATAACTTCATGCTCTTTACTTATGTGTTTCTTTGATCCATCTTCCTTTATTGGACTACCAATATCCCTTACTAGTGGTGGTATCATCTTGGCCTTATTTGCAACTCTTTCAAAACATTTGAGATCAGGTGCCATTATCTCTTTAGCACTTTTCCCTTTGATTTTTGGTTCAAGATTTGGCAAGAATCTTCTCATCTTTTTCTCTCGCACTAGATGACCCTAGCAATATTATTGTGGGAGTTCTCATTTTGGTTACACCTATGCCCTTAGCTTGTATAGGTACTTTCGGAGTGATAGGAGCATTCTGCATGGATTTTAAGAGCATTTCTTCCATCTTATGTTTCAAAGCAAACATAGAAGTTCCAGTTCCATTGGAAGCAACATTTCATTCATCAATGATACCTAAAGTAGGTTTCTTGGTGGTAAATTGAGGAGATCTTCCTCCTAATGAATCAATCTTATCAGCTCCTTATTTTAAAGGGGGAAGATTTTCCTTCAAAATTCCCAAATCCTTAACTCATTCAATACCTTTGTATTTTGTATGGAAAAATCCATACCTTTTCCTTACAACCAAGTCAAGGTCCATCTCATCACATTAGCTATTATTTCATATGGATTGTCTGATTCTTCCTCATCCCAAACTATGGGAGCAATTGGTTGTGCCTCAATCTTGTGGTCAATATAGTATTGAATCACTATTTTTGATCATCTTCTATTCCTTGAGGTACTACAACAATCTTGAAGTCAATAATCTTTCTGAGAGTAATCCTTAAGAAATCTCTAATTCTAAATTCTTCTTCATCTCTACAGTTCATCCAATAATCTTCAAAGTGAGATTCAAGTTCATATGAACTCCACAAAGTTGAGATAATAACGGGCCATCTGATGTCATATTGGGACCTTGGTTTGAATTTTTCCATTTCAAATATTTTCATCTCTTCACCCAGTAATCTATATTTTGTAATGGGAGTGGGGGAATACCTCCCAATCTTAATAGGAAATTTAATATTGGTCTTATGCTTTCCTACAATCAATTTGTGCATTGGTGCTAATTGCCTTGAAAGCTCACATAGGGCCCACTTTTCATCTACATATCTAGGTAATTTACATGGCTACCCATCAAACCCACTAACTCTAATGTAAGTGAAAAACTTGTGCTGAATAAAGAAGAAACCATACTCTAGTATTACATTCCTAGCCTCTTCAAATATTTGTACTACTCCCATTTAGGTTTGAAAAGACATATTACAGGTGCAAAAATGCATCATTTACTTGCCTCACATTTCCTTTCTAGATATTCATACATAGATGGGGGTAGGATAAATATACTCTATTGGTAATTACCGAGCCTAAAAAATGTGTATGTGTTATAACACGTACGTGCATTTTGTATAGTATGGACTATATATGTGTATTTGGGGGCTTATACTTACAAAAATAAATGTTAAAGTATAAGATTTATTTTATTATTTCTTTATACTTTTATTATTTCTTATACTTTAAATTTATTTTAGTAAATATAAGAAGTTAGGGTCACTCTGCACTTGATGGAAGTGGTCTCGTAGCTCCAACAGTTATAATCTAGAAGATAGTTTTTCAAAATCTAATATGGTCAGTACTTAACTCATTTTCAGGATTTCAACAAAGGACCTAAAACTTTCAGGGCATATATATTGTAGTCGGTCTTTGTTTTGGGAAAGCATATACTTGTTTTGTAGGTTTTTGACCTTCTAAATTGGATTTTGGCCCTACCACTGCTTGAATTGGTACCAATTTTTAAATTTGGTCCATAATTCACTTTAGTGACCATGAATCAACTCTATGATGCTTGTCTACTTCTTACTAAAATGAGATCCTCACTTTGTAGATAGAGGATTGCTCCTGAATGGGATTCTGTCCTATGGCCAAAATGAGGTGATTGTAATGTGCCTCCTCCTTAATGTTTGATCACACTACTAGGAGTTGAATGAGTTTTTATGAATAGTACTAAGTGAATTACATCAAGTAAACTCAGATGATTTCTCATTCTTAGAAACATGGTGCTCCATATAAAGATCATCCCCTCACCTTTCCTAGCTCTAAAATTATCCTTTCATGGAATCAAATTCACAATTCTCATACATGTTTTTGCTCATATGTCTCTCATGGAGACAAACGATGCCTTAATACTTCACACATGATGGTCCTTGATACCTCGATGACATGACTAACTCATTTTAGCTTGTTCTAAAGGGTGTTCAATTATCTACAAAATGACCAAAAATGGCCTTTTTAGGCCTTTAGAGGAAGTAATCTCTCATCAAATCTAAATGAGTTGATCAATCATCTTAGACACTATTCCCTACACAGAAAACACTGAATGATCTTATTAGGAATTTTTCCTTTGGGTTGGTTTATGATTTAGGGTTTAGGGTTTAGGGTTTAGGGGTTTAGGGTTTAGGGGGGTTTAGGGGTTTAGGGTTTAGTTTAGGGTTTAGTGTTTAGGGCTCATGGTTCATATTTTAGGGTTTAGGGTTTAGATCTCATGGTTTAGGGTTCACATTTTAGGGTTTAGATTTTAGATTTTATGGCTTAGGGGGTTAAGGGTTAGGTTTAGGGTTTAGGTTTAGGTTTAGGGGTTTGGGGTTTAGGGTTCAAGGTTTAGGGTTTTAGGGGTTTAGGGTTTAGGGTTTAGGGTTTAGGGTTTAGGGTTTTAGGGTTTATTGTTTAGGGTTTAGGGTTGAGGGTTCAT